>CM030325.1:999900042-999941477 GCA_002915635.3 Ambystoma mexicanum
AGCTTTGTCTGTCTCTTGCCTTCTCTCTCTTCCAGCTCCTTGCCCTGTGGATGTCTCCTTCCCTCCATCTCCCTGCAGCTTTGCCTGTCTCTTGCATTCTCTCTCTTCCAGCTCCTTGCCCTGTGGATGTCTCCTTCCCTCCATCTCCCTGCAGCTTGTCTGTCTCTTGCCTTCTCTCTCTTCCAGCTCCTTGCCCTGTGGATGTCTCCTTCCCTCCATCTCTCTGCAGCTCCGTCTGTCTCTTGCCTTCTCTCTCTTCCAGCTCCTTGCCCTGTGGATGTCTCCTTCCCTCCATCTCCCTGCAGCTTTGCCTGTCTCTTGCCTTCTCTCTCTTCCAGCTCCTTGTCCTGTGGATGTCTCCTTCCCTCCATCTCCCTGCAGCTGTTGTCTGTCTCTTGCCTTCTCTCTCTTCCAGCTCCTTGCCCTGTGGATGTCTCCTTCCCTCCATCTCCCTAGAGCTGTGTCTGTCTCTTGCCTTCTCTCTCTTCCAGCTCCTTGCCCTGTGGATGTCTCCTTCCCTCCATCTCCCTAGCAGCTGTGTCTGTCTCTTGCCTTCTCTCTCTTCCAGCTCCTTGCCCTGTGGATGTCTCCTTCCCTCCATCTCCCTGCAGCTGTGTCTGTCTCTTGCCTTCTCTCTCTTCCAGCTCCTTGCCCTGTGGATGTCTCCTTCCCTCCATCTCCTGCAGCTTTGCCTGTCTCTTGCCTTCTCTCTCTTCCAGCTCCTTGCCCTGTGGATGTCTCCTTCCCTCCATCTCCCTAGAGCTGTGTCTGTCTCTTGCCTTCTCTCTCTTCCAGCTCCTTGCCCTGTGGATGTCTCCTTCCCTCCATCTCCCTGCAGCTTTGCCTGTCTCTTGCCTTCTCTCTCTTCCAGCTCCTTGCCCTGTGGATGTCTCCTTCCCTCCATCTCCCTGCAGCTTTGTCTGTCTCTTGCCTTCTCTCTCTTCCAGCTCCTTGCCCTGTGGATGTCTCCTTCCCTCCATCTCCCTGCAGCTTTGCCTTTCTCATGCCTTCTCTCTCTTCCAGCTCCTTGCCCTGTGGATGTCTCCTTCCCTCCATCTCCCTGCAGCTTTGTCTGTCTCTTGCCTTCTCTCTCTTCCAGCTCCTTGCCCTGTGGATGTCTCCTTCCCTCCATCTCCCTGCATATTTGCCTGTCTCTTGACTTCTCTCTCTTCCAGCTCCTTGCCCTGTGGATGTCTCCTTCCCTCCATCTCCCTGCAGCTTTGCCTGTCTCTTGCCTTCTCTCTCTTCCAGCTCCTTGCCCTGTGGATGTCTCCTTCCCTCCATCTCCCTGCAGCTTTGTCTGTCTCTTGCCTTCTCTCTCTTCCAGCTCCTTGCCCTGTGGATGTCTCCTTCCCTCCATCTCCCTGCAGCTTTGCCTGTCTCTTGCCTTCTCTCTCTCCCAGCTCCTTGCCCTGTGGATGTCTCCTTCCCTCCATCTCCCTACAGCTTTGTCTGTCTCTTGCCTTCTCTCTCTTCCAGCTCCTTGCCCTGTGGATGTCTCCTTCCCTCCATCTCCCTACAGCTGTGTCTGTCTCTTGCCTTCTCTCTCTTCCAGCTCCTTGCCCTGTGGATGTCTCCTTCCCTCCATCTCCCTGCAGCTTTGCCTGTCTCTTGCCTTCTCTCTCTTCCAGCTCCTTGCCCTGTGGATGTCTCCTTCCCTCCATCTCCCTGCAGCTGTGTCTGTCTCTTGCCTTCTCTCTCTTCCAGCTCCTTGCCCTGTGGATGTCTCCTTCCCTCCATCTCCCTGCAGCTTTGCCTGTCTCTTGCCTTCTCTCTCTTCCAGCTCCTTGCCCTGTGGATGTCTCCTTCCCTCCATCTCCCTGCAGCTTTGTCTGTCTCTTGCCTTCTCTCTCTTTCAGCTCCTTGCCCTGTGGATGTCTCCTTCCCTCCATCTCCCTGCAGCTTTGGCTGTCTCTTGCCTTCTCTCTCTTCCAGCTCCTTGCCCTGTGGATGTCTCCTTCCCTCCATCTCCCTGCAGCTTTGCCTGTCTCTTGCCTTCTCTCTCTTCCAGCTCCTTGCCCTGTGGATGTCTCCTTCCCTCCATCTCCCTGCAGCTTTGCCTGTCTCTTGCCTTCTCTCTCTTCCAGCTCCTTGCCCTGTGGATGTCTCCTTCCCTCCATCTCCCTGCAGCTTTGTCTGTCTCTTGCCTTCTCTCTCTTCCAGCTCCTTGCCCTGTGGATGTCTCCTTCCCTCCATCTCCCTGCAGCTTGCTGTCTCTTGCCTTCTCTCTCTTCCAGCTCCTTGCCTGTGGATGTCTCCTTCCCTCCATCTCCCTGCAGCTTTGCCTGTCTCTTGCCTTCTCTCTCTTCCAGCTCCTTGCCCTGTGGATGTCTCCTTCCCTCCATCTCCTGCAGCTTTGCCTGTCTCTTGCCTTCTCTCTCTCTTCCAGCTCCTTGCCCTGTGGATGTCTCCTTCCCTCCATCTCCCTGCAGCTTTGCTGTCTCTTGCCTTCTCTCTCTTCCAGCTCCTTGCCCTGTGGATGTCTCCTTCCCTCCATCTCCCTGCAGCTTTGCTGTCTCTTGCCTTCTCTCTCTTCCAGCTCCTTGCCTGTGGATGTCTCCTTCCCTCCATCTCCCTGCAGCTTTGCCTGTCTCTTGCCTTCTCTCTCTTCCAGCTCCTTGCCCTGTGGATGTCTCCTTCCCTCCATCTCCCTGCAGCTTTGCTGTCTCTTGCCTTCTCTCTCTTCCAGCTCCTTGCCCTGTGGATGTCTCCTTCCCTCCATCTCCCTGCAGCTTTGCCTGTCTCTTGCCTTCTCTCTCTTCCAGCTCCTTGCCCTGTGGATGTCTCCTTCCCTCCATCTCCCTGCAGCTTTGTCTGTCTCTTGCCTTCTCTCTCTTCCAGCTCCTTGCCCTGTGGATGTCTCCTTCCCTCCATCTCCCTGCAGCTTTGCCTGTCTCTTGCCTTCTCTCTCTTCCAGCTCCTTGCCCTGTGGATGTCTCCTTCCCTCCATCTCCCTGCAGCTTTGTCTGTCTCTTGCCTTCTCTCTTTTCCAGCTCCTTGCCCTGTGGATGTCTCCTTCCCTCCATCTCCCTGCAGCTTTGCCTGTCTCTTGCCTTCTCTCTCTTCCAGCTCCTTGCCCTGTGGATGTCTCCTTCCCTCCATCTCCCTGCAGCTTTGCCTGTCTCTTGCCTTCTCTCTCTTCCAGCTCCTTGCCCTGTGGATGTCTCCTTCCCTCCATCTCCCTGCAGCTTTGGCTGTCTCTTGCCTTCTCTCTCTTCCAGCTCCTTGCCCTGTGGATGTCTCCTTCCCTCCATCTCCCTGCAGCTTTGCCTGTCTCTTGCCTTCTCTCTCTTCCAGCTCCTTGCCCTGTGGATGTCTCCTTCCCTCCATCTCCCTGCAGCTGTGTCTGTCTCTTGCCTTCTCTCTCTTCCAGCTCCTTGCCCTGTGGATGTCTCCTTCCCTCCATCTCCCTGCAGCTTTGCCTGTCTCTTGCCTTCTCTCTCTTCCAGCTCCTTGCCCTGTGGATGTCTCCTTCCCTCCATCTCCCTGCAGCTTTGCCTGTCTCTTGCCTTCTCTCTCTTCCAGCTCCTTGCCCTGTGGATGTCTCCTTCCCTCCATCTCCCTGCAGCTTTGCCTGTCTCTTGCCTTCTCTCTCTTCCAGCTCCTTGCCCTGTGGATGTCTCCTTCCTCCATCTCCCTGCAGCTTTGTCTGTCTCTTGTCTTCGCTCTCTTCCAGCTCCTTGCCCTGTGGATGTCTCCTTCCCCTCCATCTCCCTGCAGCTTTGCCTGTCTCTTGCCTTCTCTCTCTTCCAGCTCCTTGCCTGTGGATGTCTCCTTCCTCCATCTCCCTGCAGCTTTGCCTGTCTCTTGCCTTCTCTCTCTTCCAGCTCCTTGCCCTGTGGATGTCTCCTTCCCTCCATCTCCCTGCAGCTTGTCTGTCTCTTGCCTTCTCTCTCTTCCAGCTCCTTGCCCTGTGGATGTCTCCTTCCCTCCATCTCCCTGCAGCTTTGTCTGTCTCTTGCCTTCTCTCTCTTCCAGCTCCTTGCCCTGTGGATGTCTCCTTCCCTCCATCTCCCTGCAGCTTTGTCTGTCTCTTGCCTTCTCTCTCTTCCAGCTCCTTGCCCTGTGGATGTCTCCTTCCCTCCATCTCCCTGCAGCTTTGTCTGTCTCTTGCCTTCTCTCTCTTCCAGCTCCTTGCCCTGTGGATGTCTCCTTCCCTCCATCTCCCTGCAGCTTTGTCTGTCTCTTGCCTTCTCTCTCTTCCAGCTCCTTGCCCTGTGGATGTCTCCTTCCCTCCATCTCCCTGCAGCTTTGCCTGTCTCTTGCCTTCTCTCTCTTCCAGCTCCTTGCCCTGTGGATGTCTCCTTCCCTCCATCTCTCTGCAGCTTTGCCTGTCTCTTGCCTTCTCTCTCTTCCAGCTCCTTGCCCTGTGGATGTCTCCTTCCCTCCATCTCCCTGCAGCTTTGCCTGTCTCTTGCCTTCTCTCTCTTCCAGCTCCTTGCCCTGTGGATGTCTCCTTCCCTCCATCTCCCTGCAGCTTTGCCTGTCTCTTGCCTTCTCTCTCTTCCAGCTCCTTGCCCTGTGGATGTCTCCTTCCCTCCATCTCCCTGCAGCTTTGCCTGTCTCTTGCCTTCTCTCTCTTCCAGCTCCTTGCCCTGTGGATGTCTCCTTCCCTCCATCTCCCTGCAGCTTTGCCTGTCTCTTGCATTCTTTCTCTTCCAGCTCCTTGCCCTGTGGATGTCTCCTTCCCTCCATCTCCCTGCAGCTTTGCCTGTCTCTTGCCTTCTCTCTCTTCCAGCTCCTTGCCCTGTGGATGTCTCCTTCCCTCCATCTCCCTGCAGCTTTGCCTGTCTCTTGCCTTCTCTCTCTTCCAGCTCCTTGCCCTGTGGATGTCTCCTTCCCTCCATCTCCCTGCAGCTTTGCCTGTCTCTTGCCTTCTCTCTCTTCCGACTCCTTTCCCTGTGGATGTCTCCTTCCATCCATCTCCCTAGAGCTGTGTCTGTCTCTTGCCTTCTCTCTCTTCCAGCTCCTTTCCCTGTGGATGTCTCCTTCCCTCCATCGCTTTGCAGCTTTGTCTGTCTCTTGCCTTCTCTCTCTTCCAGCTCCTTGCCCTGTGGATGTCTCCTTCCCTCCATCTCCCTGCAGCTTTGTCTGTCTCATGCCTTCTCTCTCTTCCAGCTCCTTGCCCTGTGGATGTCTCCTTCCCTCCATCTCCCTGCAGCTTTGCCTGTCTCTTGCCTTCTCTCTCTTCCAGCTCCTTGCCCTGTGGATGTCTCCTTCCCTCCATCTCCCTGCAGCTTTGCCTGTCTCTTGCCTTCTCTCTCTTCCAGCTCCTTGCCCTGTGGATGTCTCCTTCCCTCCATCTCCCTGCAGATTTGCCTGTCTCTTGCCTTCTCTCTCTTCCAGCTCCTTGCCCTGTGGATGTCTCCTTCCCTCCATCTCCCTGCAGCTTTGCCTGTCTCTTGCCTTCTCTCTCTCCAGCTCCTTGCCCTGTGGATGTCTCCTTCCCTCCATCTCCCTGCAGCTTTGTCTGTCTCTTGCCTTCTCTCTCTTCCAGCTCCTTGCCCTGTGGATGTCTCCTTCCCTCCATCTCCCTGCAGCTTTGTCTGTCTCTTGCCTTCTCTCTCTTCCAGCTCCTTGCCCTGTGGATGTCTCCTTCCCTCCATCTCCCTGCAGCTTTGCTCTTGTCTTCTCTCTTCCTCCATCTCTTGCAGCTTTGCCCTGTCTCTTGCTCTCTCTCTTCCAGCTCCTGCCCTGTGGCATGTCTCCTTCCCTCCATCTCCCTGCAGCTTTGTCTGTCTCTTGCCTTCTCTCTCTCCAGCTCCTTGCCCTGTGGATGTCTCCTTCCCTCCATCTCCCTGCAGCTTTGCCTGTCTCTTGCCTTCTCTCTCTTTCCAGCTCCTGTCCTGTGGATGTCTCCTTCCTCCCATCTCCCTGCAGCTTTGTCTGTCTCTTGCCTCTCTCCTCTTCCAGCTCCTTGCCTGTGGATGTCTCCTTCCCTCCATCTCCTGCAGCAGTTGTCTGTCTCTTGCCTTCTCTCTCTTCCAGCTCCTTGCCTGTGGATGTCTCCTTCCCTCCATCTCCCTACAGCTTTGTCTGTCTCTTGCCTTCTCTCTCTTCCAGCTCCTTGCCCTGTGGAGTGTCCTTCCTCCATCTCCCTTGCAGCTTTGTCTGTCTCTTGCCTTCTCTCTCTTCCAGCTCCTTGCCCTGTGGATGTCTCCTTCCTCCATCTCTCTACAGCTTTGTCTGTCTCTTGCCTTCTCTCTTTCCAGCGTCCTTTCCCTGTGGATGTCTCCTTCCTCTCATCTCTCTGCAGCTGTGTCTGTCTCTTGCCTTCTCTCTCTTCCAGCTCCTTGTCCCTGTGGATGTCTCCTTCCCTCCATCTCCTGCAGCTTTGCCTGTCTCTTGCCTTCTCTCTCTTCCAGCTCCTTGCCCTGTGGATGTCTCCTTCCCTCCATCTCCTGCAGCTTTGTCTGTCTCTTGCCTTCTTCTCTCTTTCAGCTCCTTGCCCTGTGGATGTCTCCTTCCCTCCATCTCCCTAGAGCTTTGCTCTGTCTCTTGCCTTCTCTCTCTCCAGCTCCTTGCCCTCTGTGGATGTCTCCTTCCCTCCATCTCTCTGCAGCTTTGCCTGTCTCTTGCCTTCTCTCTCTTCCAGCTCCTTGCCCTGTGGATGTCTCCTTCCCTCCATCTCCCTGCAGCTTTGCCTGTCTCTTGCCTTCTCTCTCTTCCAGCTCCTTGCCCTGTGGATGTCTCCTTCCCTCCATCTCCCTAGAGCTGTGTCTGTCTCTTGCCTTCTCTCTCTTCCAGCTCCTTCCCTGTGGATGTCTCCTTCCCTCCATCTCCTACAGCTGTTGTCCTGTCTCTTGCCTTCTCTCTCTTCCAGCTCCTTTGCCCTGTGGATGTCTCCTTCCCTCCATCTCCCTGCAGCTGTTGCCTGTCTCTTGCCTTCTCTCTCTTCCAGCTCCTTGCCCTGTGGATGTCTCCTTCCCTCCATCTCCCTACAGCTTTGCCTGTCTCTTGCCTTCTCTCTCTTCCAGCTCCTTTCCCTGTGGATGTCTCCTTCCCTCCATCTCCCTACAGCTGTGTCTGTCTCTTGCCTTCTCTCTCTTCCAGCTCCTTGCCCTGTGGATGTCTCCTTCCCTCCATCTCCCTGCAGCTTTGTCTGTCTCTTGCCTTCTCTCTCTTCCAGCTCCTTGCCCTGTGGATGTCTCCTTCCCTCCATCTCCCTGCAGCTTTGCCTGTCTCTTGCCTTCTCTCTCTTCCAGCTCCTTGCCCTGTGGATGTCTCCTTCCCTCCATCTCCCTGCAGCTTTGCCTGTCTCTTGCCTTCTCTCTCTTCCAGCTCCTTGCCCTGTGGATGTCTCCTTCCCTCCATCTCCCTGCAGCTTTGTCTGTCTCTTGCCTTCTCTCTCTTCCAGCTCCTTGCCCTGTGGATGTCTCCTTCCCTCCATCTCCCTGCATATTTGCCTGTCTCTTGACTTCTCTCTCTTCCTGCTCCTTGCCCTGTGGGTGTCTCCTTCCCTCCATCTCCCTGCATATTTGCCTGTCTCTTGACTTCTCTCTCTCCAGCTCCTTGCCCTGTGGATGTCTCCTTCCCTCCATCTCCCTGCAGCTTTGCCTGTCTCTTGCCTTCTCTCTCTTCCAGCTCCTTGCCCTGTGGATGTCTCCTTCCCTCCATCTCCCTGCAGCTATGTCTGTCTCTTGCCTTCTCGCTCTTCCAGCTCCTTGCCCTGTGGATGTCTCCTTCCCTCCATCTCTCTGCAGCTTTGTCTGTCTCTTGCCTTCTCTCTCTTCCAGCTCCTTGCCCTGTGGATGTCTCCTTCCCTCCATCTCCCTACAGCTGTGTCTGTCTCTTGCCTTCTCTCTCTTCCAGCTCCTTGCCCTGTGGATGTCTCCTTCCCTCCATCTCCCTAGAGCTGTGTCTGTCTCTTGCCTTCTCTCTCTTCCAGCTCCTTGCCCTGTGGATGTCTCCTTCCCTCCATCTCCCTGCAGCTTTGTCTGTCTCTTGCTTCTCTCTCTTCCAGCTCCTTGCCCTTGTGGATGTCTCCTTCCCTCCATCTCCCTGCAGCTGTGTCTGTTCTCTTGCCTTCTCTTCTCTTCCAGCTCCTTCCCTGTGGATGTCTCCTTCCCTCATCTCCCTGCAGCTGTGTCTGTCTCTTGCCTTCTCTCTCTTCCAGCTTCTTTCCCTGTGGATGTTCTCCTTCCCTCCATTCTCCCTGCAGCTTTGGCTGTCCTTGCCTTCTCTCTCTTCCAGCTCCTTTCCCTGTGGATGTCTCCTCCACTCCATTCTCTGCAGCTTTGTCTGTCTCTTGCCTTCTCTCTCTTCCAGCTCCTTGCCCTGTGGATGTCTCCTTCCCTCCATCTCCCTGCAGCTTTGTCCTGTCTCATGCCTTCTCTCTCTTCCAGCTCCTTGCCCTGTGGATGTCTCCTTCCCTCCATCTCCCTGCAGCTTTGTCTGTCTCTTGCCTTCTCTCTCTTCCAGCTCCTTGCCCTGTGGATGTCTCCTTCCCTCCATCTCCCTGCAGCTTTGCCTTTCTCTTGCCTTCTCTCTCTTCCAGCTCCTTGCCCTGTGGATGTCTCCTTCCCTCCATCTCCCTGCATCTTTGCCTGTCTCTTGCCTTCTCTCTCTTCCAGCTCCTTGCCCTGTGGATGTCTCCTTCCCTCCATCTCCCTGCAGCTTTGCCTGTCTCTTGCCTTCTCTCTCTTCCAGCTCCTTGCCCTGTGGATGTCTCCTTCCCTCCATCTCCCTACAGCTTTGTCTGTCTCTTGCCTTCTCTCTCTTCCAGCTCCTTGCCCTGTGGATGTCTCCTTCCCTCCATCTCCCTTGCGCTTTGCCTGTCTCTTGCCTTCTCTCTCTTCCAGCTCCTTGCCCTGTGGATGTCTCCTTCCCTCCATCTCCTGCAGCTTTGTCTGTCTCTTGCTTCTCTCTCTTCAGCTCTTGCCTGTGATGTCTCCTTCCCTCCATCTCCCTGCAGCTTGCCTGTCTCTTGCCTTCTCTCTCTCTTCCAGCTCCTTGCCCTGTGGATGTCTCCTTCCCTCCATCTCCCTGCAGCTTTGTCTGTCTCTTGCCTTCTCTCTCTTCCAGCTCCTTGCCCTGTGGATGTCTCCTTCCCTCCATCTCTCTACAGCTTTGCCTGTCTCTTGCCTTCTCTCTCATCCAGCTCCTTGCCCTGTGGATGTCTCTTCCCTCCATCTCCCTGCAGCTTTGTGTCTCTTGCCTTCTCTCTCTTCCAGCTCCTTGCCCTGTGGATGTCTCCTTCCCTCCATCTCCCTGCAGCTTGCTCTGTCTCTTGCCTTCTCTCTCTCCCAGCTCCTTGCCTGTGGATGTCTCCTTCCCTCCATCTCCCTAGCAGCTGTGTCTGTCTCTTGCCTTCTCTCTCTTCCAGCTCCTTGCCCTGTGGATGTCTCCCTTCCCTCCATCTCCCTGCAGCTTTGTCTGTTTCTTGCCTTCTTCTCTTTCCAGCTCCTTGCCCTGTGGATGTCTCCTTCCTCCATCTCCCTGAGCTGTGTCTGTCTCTTGCCTTCTCTCTCTTCCAGCTCCTTGCCCTGTGGATGTCTCCTTCCTCCATCGCTTCCTGCAGCTTTGTCTGTCTCTTGCCTTCTCTCTCTTCCAGCTCCTTGCCCTGTGGATGTCTCCTTCCCTCCATCTCCCTGCAGCTTTGTCTGTCTCTTGCCTTCTCTCTCTTCCAGCTCCTTGCCCTGTGGATGTCTCCTTCCCTCCATCTCCCTGCAGCTTTGCCTTTCTCTTGCCTTCTCTCTCTTCCAGCTCCTTGCCCTGTGGATGTCTCCTTCCCTCCATCTCCCTGCATCTTTGCCTGTCTCTTGCCTTCTCTCTCTTCCAGCTCCTTGCCCTGTGGATGTCTCCTTCCCTCCATCTCCCTGCAGCTTTGCCTGTCTCTTGCTTCTCTCTCTTCCAGCTCCTTGCCCTGTGGATGTCTCCTTCCCTTCATCTCCCTGCAGCTTTGTCTGTCTCTTGCCTTCTCTCTCTTCCAGTTCCTTGCCCTGTGGATGTCTCCTTCCCTCCATCTCCCTGCAGCTTTGCCTGTCTCTTGCCTTCTCTCTCTTCCAGCTCCTTGCCCTGTGGGATGTCTCCTTCCCTCCATCTCCCTAGCAGCTTTGTCTGTCTCTTGCCTTCTCTCTTCCAGCTCCTTGCCCTGTGGATGTCTCCTTCCCTCCTCTCCCTGCAGCTTTGCCTGTCTCTTGCCTTCTCTCTCTTCCAGCTCCTTGCCCTGTGGATGTCTCCTTCCCTCCATCTCCCTGCAGCTGTTGTCTGTCTCTTGCCTTCTCTCTCTTTCAGCTCCTTGCCCTGTGGATGTCTCCTTCCCTCCATCTCCTGCAGCTGTGTCTGTCTCTTGCCTTCCTTCTCTTCCAGCTCCTTGCCCTGTGGATGTCTCCTTCCCTCATCTCCCTGCAGCTTTGCCTGTCTCTTGCCTTCTCTCTCTTCCAGCTCCTTGCCCTGTGGATGTCTCCTTCCCTCCATCTCCCTGCAGCTGTGTCTGTCTCTTGCCTTCTCTCTCTTCCAGCTCCTTGCCTCGTGGATGTCTCCTTCCCTCCATCTCCCTGCAGCTTTGCCTGTCTCTTGCCTTCTCTCTCTTCCAGTCTCCTTGCCCTGTGGATGTCTCCTTCCCTCCATCTCCCTGCAGCTTTGCCTGTCTCTTGCCTTCTCTCTCTTCCAGCTCCTTGCCCTGTGGATGTCTCCTTCCTCCATCTCCCTGCAGCTGTTGTCTGTCTCTTGCCTTCTCTCTCTTCCAGCTCCTTGCCCTGTGGATGTCTCCTTCCCCCATCTCCCTGCAGCTTTGGCTGTCTCTTGCCTTCTCTCTCTTCCAGCTCATGCCCTGTGGATGTCTCCTTCCCTCCATCTCCCTGCAGCTTTGTCTGTCTCTTGCCTTCTCCTCTTCCAGCTCCATGCCCTGTGGATGTCTCCTTCCCTCCATCTCCCTGCAGCTGTGTCTGTCTCTTGCCTTCTCTCTCTTCCATCTCCTTGCCCTGTGGATGTTCTCCTTCCCTCCATCTCCCTGCAGCTTTGCCTGTCTCTTGCCTTCTCTCTCTCCAGCTCCATGCCCTGTGGATGTCTCCTTCCCTCATCTCCCTACAGCTTTGTCTGTCTCTTGCCTTCTCTCTCTCCAGCTCCTTGCCCTGTGGATGTCTCTTTCCCTCCATCTCCCTGCATGCTTTGCCTGTCTCTTGCCTTCTCTCTCTCTCCAGTCTCCTTGCCCTGTGGATGTCTCCTTCCCTCCATCTCCCTGCAGCTTTGCCTGTCTCTTGCCTTCTCTCTCTTCCAGCTCCTTGCCCTGTGGATGTCTCCTTCCCTCCATCTCCCTGCAGCTTTGCCTGTCTCTTGCCTTCTCTCTCATCCAGCTCCTTGCCCTGTGGATGTCTCTTCCCTCCATCTCCCTGCAGCTTTGCCTGTCTCTTGCCGCCTCTCTCTTTCAGCTCCTTGCCCTGTGGATGTCTCCTTCCCTCCATCTCCCTGCAGCTTTGCCTGTCTCTTGCCTTCTCTCTCTTCCAGCTCCTTGCCCTGTGGATGTCTCCTTCCCTCCATCTCCCTGCAGCTTTGTCTGTCTCTTGCCTTCTCTCTCTCCCGCTCTTGCCCTGTGGATGTCTCCTTCCTCCATCTCCCTAGCAGCTTGCCTGTCTCTTGCCTTCTCTCTCTTCCAGCTCCTTGCCCTGTGGATGTCTCCTTCCCTCCATCTCCCTGCAGCTTTGTCTGTCTCTTGCCTTCTCTCTCTTCCAGCTCCTTGCCCTGTGGATGTCTCCTTCCCTCCATCTCCCTGCAGCTTTGCCTGTCTCTTGCCTTCTCTCTCTTTCCGCTCCTTGCCCTGTGGATGTCTCCTTCCCTCCATCTCCCTGCAGCTTTGCCTGTCTCTTGCCTTCTCTCTCTTCCAGCTCCTTGCCCTGTGGATGTTCTCCTTCCCTCCATCTCCCTGCAGCTTCGTCTGACTCTTGCCTTCTCTCTCTTTCCGCTGCTTGCCCTGTGGATGTCTCCTTTCCTCCATCTCCCTGCAGCTTCGCCTGTCTCTTGCCTTCTCTCTCTTCCAGCTCCATGCCCTGTGGATGTCTCCTTCCCTCCATCTCCCTGCAGCTTCGGCTGTCTCTTGCCTTCTCTCTCTTCCAGCTCCATGCCCTGTGGATGTCTCCTTCCCTCCATCTCCCTGCAGCTTTGGCTGTCTCTTGCCTTCTCTCTCTTCCAGCTCCATGCCCTGTGGATGTCTCCTTCCCTCCATCTCCCTGCAGCTTTGGCTGTCTCTTGCCTTCTCTCTCTTCCAGCTCCATGCCCTGTGGATGTCTCCTTCCCTCCATCTCCCTGCAGCTTTGGCTGTCTCTTGCCTTCTCTCTCTTTCCGCTGCTTGTCCTGTGGATGTCTCCTTCCCTCCACCTCCCTGCAGCTTTGCCTGTCTCTTGCCTTCTCTCTCTTCCAGCTCCATGCCCTGTGGATGTCTCCTTCCCTCCATCTCCCTGCAGCTTCGTCTGTCTCTTGCCTTCTCTCTCTTTCCGCTGCTTGCCCTGTGGATGTCTCCTTCCCTCCATCTCCCTGCAGCTTTGCCTGTCTCTTGCCTTCTCTCTCTTCCAGCTCCTTGCCCTGTGGATGTCTCCTTCCCTCCATCTCCCTGCAGCTTTGGCTGTCTCTTGCCTTCTCTCTCTTCCATCTCCTTGCCCTGTGGATGTCTCCTTCCCTCCATCTCCCTGCAGCTTTGCCTGTCTCTTGCCTTCTCTCTCTTCCAGCTCCATGCCCTGTGGATGTCTCCTTCCCTCCATCTCCCTGCAGCTTTGTCTGTCTCTTGCCTTCTCTCTCTTCCAGCTCCTTGCCCTGTGGATGTCTCCTTCCCTCCATCTCCCTGCAGCTTTGCCTGTCTCTTGCCTTCTCTCTCTTTCCGCTGCTTGCTCTGTGGATGTCTCCTTCCCTCCACCTCCCTGCAGCTTTGCCTGTCTCTTGCCTTCTCTCTCTTTCCGCTGCTTTTCCTGTGGATGTCTCCTTCCCTCCATCTCCCTGCAGCTTTGGCTGTCTCTTGCCTTCCCTCTCTTCCAGCTCCTTGGCCTGTGGATGTCTCCTTCCCTCCATCTCCCTGCAGCTTTGCCTGTCTCTTGCCTTCTCTCTCTTCCAGCTCCATGCCCTGTGGATGTCTCCTTCCCTCCACCTCCCTGAAGCTTCGTCTGACTCTTGCCTTCTCTCTCTTTCCGCTGCTTGCCCTGTGGATGTCTCCTTCCCTCCATCTCCCTGCAGCTTTGCCTGTCTCTTGCATTTGTATTTGTGTTATTTTATTTGTATAGCGAAACCAGGCCCGAGGGCAACCGGGCGCATATCTTCAAACAGTAATTACATGAATGACATATATACAAAAGACTTATTACAATAGTGGTGGAGTTACAGTTAAAGTTACAGTCCTACATATGCATCATCAAGATCAGTAGAGTGCAAAAACAGTGCAGAATCCCAGCGGGCATACAGAAAGTCAATGTGTTCCAATGTTCAAGAGGACAATTGGTCTTGTGTGGTGGCTAGACATAGCTTGGTTTTGTCTTTGAAAAGGTTCAGTGACAGTAGATTTCTAATGGTGAGTGGCAAAGTGTTCCAGAGTTTAGTAGCCAGGACTGGGAAGCTAACACCTCCGGCTGTTTGAAGCTTGTATCTGGGCTGGGATAGTGAGGCCTTGAGTTTGGGCAGATCTAAGTGACCGAGATGGAATGTACTGGGTGAAACGCGAGGCTAGGTAGATGGGGGCCTGGTTTTTACGCATTTGTAAGTAAGGGCAAGCGCTTTCAGTGATATCCTTTGGGCGACAGAGAGCCAGTGAAGGTTCTTCCTAGTTTCTGTGATGTGTGCTGATCTGTGGATGTTAAAGGCCGCTCTGATGGCACTGTTTTGGGTGATCTGGAGTTTGTTGAGGTCACGCTTATTGGTGGCTTGGTACAGTGCGTTGCAGTAGTCCAGTTTGTGCATAACCAGCGCCCTGGCAAGAGTGAGGCAGTTCTGAGTAGAGAGGAATGGGCGGCAAGCTGTGATCAACTTACAAGTGTAAGTCGAGGCAGCGACGACTGCGTTAGTTTGTCTAGATAGGGAGCGTGTGGAATCTAGGTAGATTCCTAGAGTTTTGGTATCTTTGGATACTTTGATGGAATTGTCATCAATATTGAAAGAGCTGAACGATGGGTTCAGCTTATTGAGTCTCTGTTGTGTACCCAAGATGAGGAGCTCTGTCTTATCTTCGTTGAGACAGAGCTCGTGTTGGGCCATCCAAGCTTGGATGACTTGGTAAATGTCATTCAGAGCTTTGGAGTCTGCAATGTAGTCACCAGTGATGGGAATGAGTATCTGGGTGTCATCAGCATAATTGGTGTAGGTGACACCCAGATAATCAAGCACATCAAATAAAGGTTTGGTGAATACATTGTAGAGTTTGGGGGATACACAGACCCTTGAGGGACTCCGCAAGGGACTGACGTAGGATCTGCTGAGGAGGTAGGTGAAAATACTCTCATGTGCCTTTTGTCTAGGAATGACCTAATCCAATTAGTGGCATTGTCGGAGAAGTGGGCAGCAGATTTCAGATGCTGACAAAGGATTTGGTGGTTGACCAAATCGAAAGCTGCAGATAGGTCCAGTAAGAAAAGAAGGGCCAGTTTGCGGTTGTCTTTTAGGTCCTCAATTTGGGTTTTGAGGTCTAAAAGGGCTGTTTCTGTCCCGTGCTTAGGTCTAAAACCAGATTGTCTAGTACCGAGGAGATTGTTTGTTTCCAGATAGCTCTGTATCTGTAAGTATGCTGCTCTGTCTAATATTTTTAAAAGGAACGGGACAGTAGTGATAGGTCTGTAGTTAGTTGGTATCTCAGGGTCTAGGGTCGTTTTTTTTAGAAGAGGGATGACCCAGGCATCCTTCAGATTATTGGGGACCATTGCAGATTGGAACGAGGAGTTAATGAAGGAGGTTATGAAAGGAGCAAGGTCATGTACTGACTCCTTGATGATAGGTGCGGGACAAGAGTCACCTTGGCAGTTGGAAGGTTTTAGGTTACAGATGATTTTTTCCACCTCCGGGATGGTGAGTGGCAAGAAACTGAATGGAGTGTGGGAAAAGGAGGCCGTTTTAGGCGTCATAGGTTTAGTTGTGCGGGACGTGAGAAGGGTGTTTTGTTTAGCATTCATTTTGGATTGCAGGGTGGTTACTTTGGTGAGAAGTGCATTTTGGATGCACCACGTACTGTCTTTGCTATAGGTATCAGGGACAGGTGAAGAGGATTCTAATTCTTTGAGAATTTTAAACAGACCCTCCAACTTATAGCGATTTTGCGATCCCGCAAAATGCCGCGAAAATGGCCGTTTTGCGCAAAATGCCACAAAAACTGCCGTTTTGTGCCAAATCAGTATCTGTAAAAAATATATATATTTTTTGTTTACATTTCTTTTTAAAGTAATCTGCAAAAATTACTGTTTAAAAAAAAATAATACTCAGGGTGCCAGGTTCTCAACTCTTTTTTAAACAAGAAATGAAATGCGCTAACACATCTCATCACTTGCGCCCCAAAAAAGTGCAGCCCAATCCACAAGGGACACATGAATGGGCACATTTTATATGCGCGCCCATTCAGATGGCCTTTTTCACCTCCTTTATCAAATAAAGTGGCGTTTCTGTCAATTTAAAAGTGCATCCCTCATTTCCAAGCAAGATGCACTTTTAAATGTGCAGAAATTGAAGGCAACCCTACGCGCACGGGATGTGGGGCTGCCACTGCATGACAGGGTCTTTCCTGACCCTGCATTTCTTTTAAGGTATGAACCGCTGCTGTGTCGCTTGCATTTCTGTTCCTCAAACAGGATAAAAATGCATTTTTTGGGTTGCATTTTACAGCGGCAGGCACCTGGAGGGCCTGTCCCTGTGAAAGGCGCTGGGAGCTTGCAGAACACTGTCGGGAGAGCGATTCTATTCAAAGTACTGCCCATTTTAATGACAAAAATCTATCGAATGTTACAATTTGACCTATTTCGCCCAGTACTATTCGATTGATTTTTATAAATACTGAACATGTGTTGTGGGGGTGTTTTCCCCTTTTTCCTCAAAATTTGAGGCGGGGAGAGAAAAAAAAGAAAATAACAAAAAAGGGACCCTGCGGAGTTGGATCCGACTTGCGTTAGAGGGACGGATCTGTCACCGTAGGGTTGCAGGGGAAGCGGCAGCGACTAAGCAGTTAAGTACGGGAGGGAGTGGGGTGGTGGTGAAAGGTATATTTTGGGTTGTTTGGCTGAAGTGCAAATCAATTCGCAGCGAAATTGACTACGGTCAATTCCGCCGCAAATAATTACATTTCGGTTAAACAACCCAGAACACCATTCAAGGCAGCTGGTCAGCGCACAATTTGCGCTACAGGTCAAGCCTGTGGAAATGCGCCGGTCACCTTTGAGAATAAGGTGACCTGCTCATTTCCAAAAATGGGTTGTCTAAAAATAGCATATCTTCCGTTCTTTTTTTAAATGCCCCATTATTTGAGGAACTGGGTCAAAATCTACATTTAAAAAAAAAAAAATGGTTACACTATGAGAGAGAGAGAGAGTGATGGGTGAGATGTGAAGTGAAAGGCAAGAAAGCAGAGGGAGAGCAGTGGGTCAGAGGAGGAAGCGCTGCACAAGAGAGCAGAGGAAGCAGTGATGCGGTGGGCCAGAATTCTGAGAGCGAGCAGAGGTACAGAAAGTAGAGGGAACGTGTGGTCAGTGAGCCAGAAAGCAGAGAGGAAGTGGTGGCCAGAAAGAGGCAGTGAGCTGCAGATTGGGAAAAAGAATGAGGGAAGAGTGCGATAGAATGGGAAAAAGGATGCAAGATGCAGAAGCAGCACAAAATGAAGGACTGTATATTGCGGGAGGAATTGTAGAGTGTAAGGTGTGAGTTGGGAGTATGATTTGGAGTGTGGCAGGGGCTGGGCAGTGCAAATTGTGACTTGACAGTGTGACATAGCACGTGAGTATTTGTATGACAGAGTGAGAGGTTAAGGAATGTAAGTTGTGATGGAGAGTTGGTGAGATGTTTGTTGGTGAGAGAGGTGTGTGGGTGTTTGGGGGATTGGAGAACATAGAAGGGGAATATTTTCAGGATTACAATTGATAATGATCAATTTAGTTAATACTATTAAATAGGCATGAACATTAAACCAGAAATGTAGCCAAATCAAACACTGTTCTGTCAAGCCAGAGACATCTGGGACTCTTCCTATTTAATGAATACAAAAGATACATAATAATGATACCCTGACTCTCTTGTAGCCTTGCACTATGCCTATTTCCTGCAATGTGGCAATCTTACACCCTCCAGTTAATACAAAATGTCCCGCAAAAATGACGCAATAAATAAAGGTTTGTGCCGCAAAATTTGCCATTTCATGCCGCAAAATTTGCCATTTCATGCCGCAAAATCCTGTAAGGTCTGTTTAAATAGCTCCTTCGTGTTAGATTCCGCTTGTGATATACGCTGGTTGTATGTCTCTTTTTTGGCTTGTCTCGCTATCTTCCAGCTCCTTGCCCTGTGGATGTCTCCTTCCCTCCATCTCCCTGCAGCTTTGTCTGTCTCTTGCCTTCTCTCTCATCCAGCTCCTTGTCCTGTGAATGTCGTTTTTTTTATATCTTTGTCTCTCTCTCATCATTTATCATGTCCACTCTTTTCATTCCCCTTTTATTCTTTTTTCTTATACTGCCTTCTTTTTACCTTTCCTCATCTTTTCGAATTGTTTGTTTTTGTCTCGCTTTTTCCCTGTCGTTTTGTTGTCTTTCAGGCTTTCCCACTTAACATTTTCTTTCATTCAGCCTTCTTTACTCGCCCTATTTTTACCATTTTTCTGTTGGATCGCTCATCTTTTCTTTCTCTCTTCCTATTACTAACTCACACTCTTTCTCTCTCTGTCTTTCTGACTCTCTCTTCCTCCCTACCTGTTTCCTTAATTCACTCTCTTCTCTCTCTCTCTCCTTCTATCCCTTCCTCCCTTACTCCCTCTCTCCCTCACTCTCCTCTGTCTCTCTCACTCTGTTTTTTAATTTCGCCCTCTCTCACTGTTCTCTCTTCTCTGTCTCTCTCTTCTCTTCTCTCTCTCTCTGTTTCCTTATTTTGCTCTCTCTTTACTCCCTCTTTTCTCTCTCTATCCCTCCCGCCACCCTCTCGCTCTCTTTCTCTCCCCTCACTCTCCTCTCTGTGTTTCCTAATTTCTCCGGCTCTCACTTTTCTCTCTTTCTATTGCAAAACCACCCCCCCTTTCTCTTCCCTGTCTTTCTGTCTCTCTCTCCCCTCCCTGGGCTCCTCCTCACATTCACCCAATCCTGGGCGAGGAAGTCTTTCCCTCGGTTGTAACACACTCACATCCCAGGGGCATTGGAGACGCTTAGTTAGAATAGCTCCTCAATTATGGGCCATGTTAAACCCTCCCCAGACAATCAGTGGTGGAAGTGTATGAAAAGAGATAGTGGAACTATGTTCCCTGCTGTCCTGCCCCCAACCCCCACAAACCCCATTGCCACGCCCCCACGCACGCGTAGTAGTAACTCCCAAAGCAACGCGCCTGCTGCAATGTGCTTTTTTTTGGTTCGGCCATGGGCCTGTTGCTCTATAGGCCAGTCCGAGCCTGCTTGAGGCAGCCCTCTGCCTCCAACCTGTAATCTTAGGCCCAGGCAGCTGCTACTCAGCGATTCCTCCTTTGGAGGTTTTTTAATTAAGTACCAATCATTTGGGCAATAATAGCAGGAGTGCACTCTGGCATCAGGCGCTGTGTAAGAAAACAGCTATTATCGTTGGTCTAAAAACCTACCTCTACTGGCACTCATATACTTATAAAGCAGTTTTTAGTTTTGACTATTAGGTGGCATAACCCAAAACTATTGCACTAAAGTACAGCTGGGGACAAATGACACATGATGAGAGGGGACACAAAGCTTGTTGGTGTTCTTTGTTTAATTTCCCACCCATTGACTGCCCATGGCCATGTTAATCCCTATGGCCATCCCCACCCACTTCCTGTCCGTCCCTGACCAATGCACATCCTCCTTCAGCTAGCTTTATCAACCCTTACCATCAAACGTTGCGCCTGCCAATGTTTTTTTCAAAACAATCTTCTCAAAGTTAATGACGTAATTGGAGCTGTAAACGTGTTACTGGCATAATCAAAGTGTCAACGAGTTCAGCTTCAGCCACTTGCTTTATAAGCGCTACAGATTGTTACGTAGTAAGAAGCATGTACGCATGCATGAGCCTCGTTTGGGCTCACGCATGCGCTGTTCAAATAAACGTATCCCGAACGGGAGTTGCCGCCGGGTCCTTGCCACGAACAGACGCGTCTCCAGTTGTCTCTGTGTGTGCGTGTGTGCTGAGTGTGTGAGGCGGCCCCAGGTACTCCCGACCATATAACATTGGCGAGGAGGAGTCAGCGCGCTGTGAGAAGGTGCGAGCCGCGATACCCGACACGCAAGTCGTGGCATCCCATCTCATGACGTAGCTTGAAGCCTACGCAGTTACGGTTGGCCATCTTGGATTTCACTGTGTGAAAGTAGCGGCCCGCGAGGGTGCTCGTGCGCTGTCCACGTGAGCATCATTAGACAATTTTTGGAAAATTCAGGGTTTCCTTCTGAGAGAAGCCATGTTCAATGTCCTCTGTGGGAAGGATTGATCCTCCAGTCTGCGTAACCAGGCCAGAAGGGGTGCTGTCAGGAGGCAGCTGCATGCCGGCATTAAGGTCAGTGGACACTAGGCTCAAGTCAAGAAGCCCACATCTACCCACTTGTTTCACCAGTGGCGAAGTGCTGTCTGGGTGGGGAAGGTTTGCGGCCTCAGTCACGTGTGTGAGGTGCCTGTGCGACCTGTAAAGATGAGTGACCATGAAGGAGAGCAAGCGGCACCGGCACAAGTGCCACGCAGACAGCAAGGCACTCTGGCACCAATGCCAGAGTTCGATACATCAGGTCCCCCTTCCAAGCTGGGGCCCAAGTGGCTTATCTGGATCAAGAAGCTCGACATGTTCTTCTGTGCAACCGGGGAAGACGACGATGATGCAAAGGTCGCGACGCTGCTGTACTCAGCAGGGACTGAGGTACTCCGCATTTATGAATCATTGAACATTCAGGTGGTTACGTATGCCACAGTCAAGACTGCTCTTTAGAATCACTTCATCCCGTTGTCGAATGTGGACTTTGACAGGTTCGTGATGTGTGGAGAGAAACAACATGATGATGAGTCTCTGGACCAATTCTGTGCGTGACTGCGCCAACTTGCAAGCACGTGCAGATGGGACAATGAAGAAGGGATGGTGAGAAACCAGGTGATTCGAGGATGCAACTCGAGCAAGTTGCAGAGGAAGATCCTGCGGGAACCCGGAATGACGTTGGCTCAAATTCTGGACATCGGCAGGGTACATGAACTCGCAGAAAGCAGTGGGGCAAAGATGGACGCGGCCGTCCGGCTAGGCAAAAGTGAAGAAGTTTTCGCCATAGGGAGATCCACCTCATCAAAGTCTCGGTGGAGCCAAAAGTGCCAGGACACATCCCCCACCCGGGGCTCCCCTGCAACATGTCAATACTGCAGATACGCGGAAGACTGCCCTGCGAAGTCCAGGGTGTGTGGCAGGTGCAACACACCGGGTCACTACGCCAGAATGTGTAGGGCTGCAGTGCCCGTAACGACCCACAGGGGCCCGGCGAGGGTGAGCAGTGGCAACTTCAGGAGACAACGGAACGTGGCAACAGTAGAACAAGACGTACAGAGACTCAACCTGGTTGAAGAGGAAGAAGAGGATAAGGAGATTTTCTTCATCTCCAATTTAGCAACAAGAGCCAGGAAAAGAAGGCAACCCACCTGTGTGGTAGACCCCCACACCAGTCTTAATAGACACGGATGCGTCGGTGTGCGTACTGGCCACAGAACATTACAAGGCCCTCCCAGGCCCACCAGAGCTTGAAAATTCAAAGGCAAGAATCTACATGTTCGGAGGTAACACTCCGTTACCGATCCAAGGTGTCTTCGTTGCACTTCCGCCTTTACATTCTTGGCAAATCAGTGGTGGTGGTCACCGATCATAAACCCCTGATCCCCATTATGAACGGGGCGTCCTCAAAGCCTCCCCCATGCATTGAACGCTGGATGCTGTCACTCGTCGAGTACGGGGTCAGACTACAGTACAGGCCGGGGACCAACAACCCCGCCGATTACCTGTCTCGACATCCAAGGACCAAGGACGGGAGCAGGGCCAAGGGGAGGTCGTAGCGTGTCAAGAAATCATTCACAATGTTGTGGAAGTGGCCATGCCCATGGCACTAGCACCTCAGGACATCGTGGAGGCAGCCAACGAAGATGAAGTGTTCCAGGTCATTCGGACAGCCATAGGAAGTGGGGAATGGGTTTCCGTCGGTCCTATGCTCAGACAAGGAGTCACCGTTCTAAGGAAGTCAGTTTGCAAAGTACATGGAGGAAAGGGGAATCCAGCACAGAAAGGTGATGCCACTCTGGCCCCGGGCGAATGGAGAAGTGGAGAGATGTATGAGGACTTTAAACAAGACATTTAGGATCTCTGCAAACGGGTGAGGGGAACTAAGGAGAAACCTATTTGAGTTCTTACGAGAATACAGAACGACCCCACACCAGTCCTCTGGGGTTTCCCCAGCGGAAGCGTTATTTCGACGATGTGCAAGAGGCCTCATCCCCGAACTTGAAGGCAGAGCACCGGGAGTGATAGATGATGCGGACGAGAAGGAGAGTGAGAGAAGACACCTACAGGAGAAGGACGTGGCAGTGGGTGACACCGTGCTGGTCAAGAACTGCCATCTGGAGGGGAAAATGTCACTCACCTACGAGCCGAAACCATTGAGAGTAACACATGTGAGAGGGTCTATGGTGACAGCGGCCAACGAGCGAGGAACTGACACCAGGAGGAACAAGTCGTTCTTCAAGAAGGTCGACTCAAGTCCAGAGGGTGGACCACCGGAGGGGATCTCTCAACCAAGGGAGATGGACGATTCACAAGAGGCAGCGGAGCCGGTGGAGCATGGGCCGGATGAGGAAGCACCACTGCCGACCTTCGGGAGCAGCAGTCGGTACCCGAACAGACAGGGTAGGAAACCCTCAGCTCGATTAAGGACTATGTCATGGACTAAGAGAACTGAGCCGACAGCAGCCGAAGTTGGGCGACTCACGTTGAGTAACAGTTATGTTATTTAATGGTTGTTTTCTGTTGTAAAGAAAAGGAGGGATGTTACGTAGTGAGAAGCATGTACGCATGCGTGAGCCTCGTTTGGGCTCACGCATGCGCTGTTGAAATAAACGTATCCCGAACGGGAGTTGCCGCCGGGACCTTGCCACGAACAGACACGTCTCCAGTTGTCTCTGTGTGTGCATGTGTGCTGAGTGTGTGAGGCAGCCCGAGGTACTCCCGACCCCATACCAAGGATGATGTCTTTCACTTGAGTCCTGTTAAAAACAAGCATTGGCAAAGCCAACAGTTTTGGCTTGTGTATAGGTACTAAGCATTTTCCAGAGACTGCTATTATATGCCCAGGTACTCAATATGACAGCGCGTGGCAAGTGCCTTTCCCATGCCTACACAAAAGTCCAAACGGTTGGCATTGCCAATGCTTGTTCTTATTGCAACGTAGCGCATTAAAAATGCCTAAGAAAAATCTCCACGGCCCTGCTCGGTTCAGGTCTGTCTTCCATTGCAATTACTTGCCCTCTGAACCCTCTCTGTGTAAGGGACTTGAAACCGTCATAGGCAGTGGATGCTATATGTGAAACATAACATTTATATAAGTGCCAACATACACTGAGCTGTGTCTTGGTATCTTAGTAATCAGTGATGACATAACATGTTTATAAAGTGCTTTATAGAGGATTACTCGTGCTTATAGGCGCTATAATAAGTCTTCCTATTAGCACACGTTATAGTGCTTAATCTATGGACCTGGAAGAATGAACGCCCAGCCAGCCCTTCTGGGGTCACAACCTGCTGTGACTGCAGTTTCCACACAGGCATGAGCAGCCCGCGCTTAACCCGATGAGCCATCTTGCCAGCTTCAGGCCCTCGTTTGTTTGATCCCTTTCCGGCATTCCTTCCTTCCTGCCCCAACCCGACTCCTCCTTTCGCTCTTTGGTTTAATCTCCCCCTGCTTTGCTCAGTGAAGGAAAGACCAGTTTTCAGCACCAGTGGTTTCCCCGTGGCAATCTATGGCCTTTGCAAAAGCAACACCTTGATCAAAGGGTTGACCTCGCGTGACCCCTGACCTCTGCCCTCTGCGTGCAGAAGGCAGACAAGCAACTACACGAGGAGCACTTGCTACTGTACCGTCCACCTCCCCCTCAGCCCTCTTTTCTGGGGAAGCTGTGCCCTTGCCTTTAATTGGCACTTTCACTGCTGGTTAAATATAAACTTTCCCTTTCCCCTGACTCAGCGTGGCAGTAAATACGGGCCCTGTGCTTTGCCTGTCGACCTGATCACCCTCTGCGATTAAAACCCCTCATTTCCCATCACAAACAGCCCGGATTCTCTCTGTATGGAAGTCCCGTCAAAGCCCCTCGCCTCTGGTGACTGTGCCGGCATAGGCTGGGCGCATGGAAACGGACTGGGTGAGTCTTTGGCGGGTGAGACCCCCCAGCTTGTCAAACGCCCACAGTTCGGCAGCCAGGATGATAAACCTTATAGCTGGGTTGGACACAAATGGCAGTTATTCTTTTAATATAAAACTAACATTTTGCGCAAATTCGGTAATGGGTCTGTCCCAATTTATCATTCATAATTTATCAACGTGAATTGCTGGTGTGCTCTAACTTTTGTGACCTAGCCATCTTGCTTTCTCCTTTTATAGAATGTTAAGCCTGTAATATAAACGTTTATTAATTGGAAGAGATTGACTGACATTGAGGGCCGGATTCATGGAATAATCTGCGTAGAAAATCCGGATTTTGTGTGCCAATCTGTGCGCAGATCCCTGTTGGCCGATTCATGCTGGGGACTTGCGCGGAGTTCGCTCAGGCCCGGCACGTCTCTGAGTGGATGAGCGCCTTGCGCGAGATTCCAAGCAGAGTGTGGGCTGGGCCTAAGCAGCTACCCAACTAGGGGGCGGAACACATAGAATGAGGAAGAACATGTGAAAATGTGGACGTATTGAAGGATGGCCACCGCCAAACAATCGCACACATTCCAACTCAAATACAACCATATTCATCGATTACAACACAGAACGTTGAGTCACGAAAAAACACACGCAAGCCCTGTGATCCATCCCCCACCTGATGGCAGGCATAAACTACAAAGCGCATAGGAACCAATGTGTACAAAGCACGCAACGAACACCAAGACAACGTCTACAGCCACAATGAACCGAGCAATTGTAGGAGCGATCATGCATGGACACCGCAGGAGAAGGAGGATGTCCAGGGCCTGGATCTTCACAACACGCACCACTCTGTTTGGGATGCCAAATGACCAAGTATATGCCAGGTACAGGTTCCCCCCATATAATCCTACACCTCGTGAGGTTTTGGGAAAATGGCTTCGCATAACTCACCATCTGCTCCCAGGTCCTTACCCACCTATAAAAAGTGCTGACTGCACTTGATTTCATGGCGACTGGGTCCTTCCAATGAACCACTGCAATAGTTGGTGAGATATCGCAGGCCACCCAATCCCGCTGCACGTGCGTGTGTGCACAGGCACATATATATGGCCTGAACACTGGTGGAAAGGCAGACAGTCATCCAGGATTTGTATGCAGTCGCACACTTCCCCCGTGTACTAGGTGCAATTGACTGCACATATGTTGACCTACGGCCACCCTGAATGACGGAGCACATATACCGCAAGCGTAAGCACTCACACTCCATTAATGTGCAGGTAGTGTGTGATGCCAATGGAGTCATCATGGAAGTGTATGCCAATTTCCTGGCCAGCACACATGATAGACACATCTTCCGCCAGTTGCCACTGCCCGGGACATGGCATCTGAAACATGGCAATGCATGGCTCATGTGAGTATGAAGGTCACACATGCATGCATGTGACACACAAACAATAGAACCTGACAATAAATGACAATGACAACCATGTACACATTTACAGGGGACAGTGCCGACCCGCTGTCAACATTCATTATGACACCAATCGGGAATCCACAACACCAGCTGAGGTGAGATACAATACAGCACAAGTAGCAACTAGGGCTTTAGTGGCGCGCGCATTCAGAGTGCTGAAGTCACAGTCTGCTCTGTTGACCACTCTGGTGGGGTGTTGCTTTATATACACACAGGTAGTATGTAGAATCATATTGCTGCATGTGTATCTGCACAATGTCACCACATGGCATGAGGTACCAGTGGAAATGCAGGTGGGACACGGCTCGCACCCACAGGCACCACCCTTACCGATGGTTGGCCAAAGGACACATGGAAAGGCTGCACGCACCCAGCTGGTGCAATCATACCTCAATAAAAAAACAGCCCCTGTGGATCACACACACTGACGCCACATCCCAGGTGCCAATCAATGGTGGATTGTGGCCTATCCTCCGTGCCCACAACAACACCCTGAGAATGTGCCTCTAGGAGGGCAACATTGTGTGTTTCCACTAGACATAAAACCACAGGCACAAACTGAACCCCAGATAAGATTTGCAAGTGGGAGTATACCACTCGCACTTGGCAAAGTAGGGAGTTTAATGATACTGGAGGCAGACAAATGGACCAATCTAAAAAAACATAAACATGTAAAAACGTAGGAACTGAAAAATGCATCACCCTGGCAACATAGAATTCTCACCACCTACTCATTCATGGACATCAAAAGCGAGTGAGTGAGTGTACTCTGGAACTAAGATGCAAATACCTTTGACAGAGTGGCCTGACACCGCGTGTGTGCTCAATCGAAGGTCTCTGTAAGGTATCCAGATGAGAGTTGACAAAGTGAAAGAGTGGCAAAGGATTGTGAATCGAAGTGGTCCTGCGATGGGTCAAGCAATAATCTTGCGCACAATCAAAAGTCTTCGATGTTGATACAGGAAAGAAATTCGATGGCAAAGTAGATAAATTGGTCCAAGCCCGGCGGAGGGAGACTGATTGAAGATTTTGTATCAAAGTGGATCTGAGCCCGGCGGAGGGGAATCCGGGGTGAACAGTGAATCAACCAGAGACATTGATACGTAAAATCATGAGAACATTATATTTAAAAAGATCTGACCCGGCGGAGTGGGATCCAAGGGAATAATAAATCACCTATGAAAATGTGAATATGTGAAACCTAAGGAGAAAGGAACTTTGTTGTTTGTCTCGTTGCATCAGGCCCTCTGGAAAGAGACATTGAATGGCAAAGAGACTTTTGCACAGAAGGCCATGATGTTGAAGTTTTGAACTGCATCCTTGTGCTAGAGAAGCCAGAGACTGTGCAGAGCTCAAATGAGGCGCCCTGTCCCGTGCTGAAAATGTGGAGAACGGAGGCCCACGGTTTGAATATCCTGACATATCATTTCCTGAACACTTTTCTTTTACATAACATTTTTCATACACTATTTATATTTAGAAGTAAGGCTTGGCAATAGGTTTATTAGTATAGACCCTTTTCCTTTGACACCAGTAGGACTGCATTAGTATTATTTGATGGTCGTAGCTTGCTCCCATCTTTAAATTTAGGTTTAAATA
Organism: Ambystoma mexicanum; assembly: GCA_002915635.3. Lineage (NCBI taxonomy): Eukaryota > Metazoa > Chordata > Amphibia > Caudata > Ambystomatidae > Ambystoma > Ambystoma mexicanum. Next base: position 999,926,617 of record CM030325.1, read on the forward strand.
GGCGTTTATCACACCCCTGCAAAAGTTCAATAAACACTCTTGAACTGTGGTCACTTGTGTCTGTCTTACTGTTGATACCATGCCTTCCTTACAGTACACATGTGGGACTATGCTGTACGGCGTATATGTGGCATGCATGTTTGGAGATGCCACATCCTGTTTGTGGCTTGTGTGTGTTTTGAGACATAGCTGATTGCTGCCTCATGTCGATGCTGGGCATTCCTGATATCAGACATTGTATATTGGCATTTGCATGAGTATTGGAAGATTGAGCATGCATGGCTTGTTGTACTTTGAACCGTGCAGTGTGTGCACATGGATCAAGTGCTTGGTCATGTGCGAAGTGGACATGCTATGTTGTGGGCATGTGAGTGGCGTGCATGATGTACGAGTCCATGTGTGCCTCACCTGGTGTGCGATTTTTCACCGATATGTGTGCCGGTACATGTTGCTTGCTTGCAGGTCATGCTGTTGCATGTGCACATTGAGGACTGTGTTGTGTGGGCAGGTTCCTTGATAATGTTCTCATGCACATGGATGCATCTCATACTTGTGTTTGTGCTCATTGATATGGTGGTGTTGCCTGTTTTTGGTGATGTGTTGTTGGCCACTGTAGAATGTGGTTTCTGGACATGCGCATGATCTCGGGAGGATAGCTCAGGGCAACGCGCTCACCTTGGAAGCAAGATGACGCGGAGCAACACAGGTTCGATCCCCGGGTCTGCGCTTAGAAACATCTTGGTATTAAGCGTGTTATAAATAGCAAATTACAATTACAATCACGACTGTGATTTTGCCTTCACACTGCACTCATGCAGCTTTTGCATTGCAGTTTTCCTGGCATGTACATGTGTGTGTGCATTGTGTGTATTGTGTCAGTTCATGGTTGGTACATGCTGCATGACTGGTCATGTTTATTTTGTGTATGGCACACATCCATTGACGACGGTTACTTATGTCAAAGCTTTTTTGTCCCAATTCTCAACAGTTGCTGCAGCTCGTAAAGAGGGTTGAGGCATCAAGGAGGCACGCAGGTCCTCTACATGCAGTCACCTGGCAGGAGGAGCGCAGGCACTTTTGCAAATTGGTGTGCTTCCGGATGGACTTCAGGATGCAGCTGATGGCGGAGAGGCAAGGGCGGGGATGGTACTGGTTGCTAAGGAGAGGTCAGAGGTGATGGAAGGAAAGACACAGAGGCGGCCGCCATACTGGAGGTGGTTTGCAGGGATAGGGAGGAGGAGGTGTGGAGGTTGTGGGAGAGCCTGCAAGCCATCCGGAACCGAACAGTGTCATGTCTCCAAGTGGAGGATGATGAATGTGACTGTGCCCTGGAGGATGTCATGAGGGACTATTGTGCCCGCTGCTATGTATATAGTTCATTGTGTTGTCTTTATTTTTACTTTGTTGCATTTTACCCTTGGTCCTTTCCCCTTCCACATAGTTTGCCTGTCATCGTGTACATATTTCTAATACAGTGTTATCTTTGTTCATCACACAGTTGTAGTCTGTTCGTACATGTGCTGCATTTTGTTTGTTTCCTTTCATTCTGCATTGGTTCGGCGGCTTTCACAGGGGCTGTGGCCCTAACTGTGGATGTGTGTCATACACTTATCAATAGTGTAGTTGTGGGGGGTTGCCTCCCAATGCATTCGCCACCCACCTACACACATCATGTACAAGCCAGTGTGTGCGCTCATGTCTTGCTGCACATCTGCCACTGGAATGCTTCAGCATCACATGTGAGTTTGTTTATATCTGGCTGTACACATCATCCATCTGCTTGGCTCAGACACTCTCATACTTCCTTCGCATCACCCTGACACATGCTTGTTCCACCTGTGTTAGTTGCAGGCCCTTGGAATGCTATGCTTTCCTACCTGAGTCCCTTCATTCATTGACTGTTGCTTGCTACTATGCACTCACATTACATGCGACTCTGGCCTATCAGTGATGTCTTGGACTTGTGTCCTCCTCGGTCATTCATCTATGGTGCTTTGGGCCATTGCAAAGGCACATGAGCACAATGATACGTCACATTGCATTACATTGCTTTACTATGTCACATGTACATGGTGCGTTCAATGTGTAGCTGCTGCTACATTCTGCTGTCCTGTTGCTGTGCCACTGGTTGTGATGTACCAGGGAGTCCTGTGATGATCTGCACACATGGATTCTGAATTAGTGCCCTCAGTTGTCATGTCTATCTGTAGGTATGTGGCCAGTGTGGTTCAAGTTAATGGCAGGAAAGGCAAAGTTGAGGTAAGTTGTTCTACATTTGAGTGGTAGGGGGGTTATGTGGCAGGGCCAGGCTGGGGTGTCGTCAGAGGTGAGGGGGGCTGGTGGGTTGTGTGTTGACCAGAGGGGGCTGCCTGGGGTAGTGTCAGAGGTGGGGGGCTGGAGGGTGGTGTGTAGAACTGAGGGGGCTGCCTGAGGTAGTGCCAGGTGTGAGGGGGCTGGTGAGTGCTGTCAGGACTTGAAAGGACTCCCTGGGGTAGTGGCGGAGGTGAGGGGGGCTTGTGGGTTGCGTGTGGGCCTGAGGCGGCTGCCTGGGGTAGTGTCAGAGGTGAGAAGGGGCTGATGGGTGGTGTGTGAGACCTGAGGGGGCACCTGGGAGTGGTGTCAGAGGTGGGGGCTGGTGGGTGGTGACAGTACATGAGGGGGCTGTCTTTGGGTAGTGTCAGAGGTGGGGGGCTGGTGGGTGGTGTGTAGAACTGAGGGGGCTGCCTGAGGTAGTGCCGGGTGTGAGGGGGCTGGTGAGTGCTGTCAGGACTTGAAAGGGCTCCCTGGGGTAGTGGCGGAGGTGAGGGGGGCTTGTGTGTTGCGTGTGGGTCTGAGGCGGCTGCCTGGGGTAGTGTCAGATGTGGGGGGCTGGTGGGTGGTGTGTAGAACTGAGGGGGCTGCCTGAGGTAGTGCCGGGTGTGAGGGGCTGTTGAGTGCTGTCAGGACTTGAAGGGGCTGCCTGGCGTAGTGCCAGAGGTTTGAAGGGGCTGGCGGGTGGTGTGTGGACCTGAGGGGGGCTGGGGTTTGTGTCAGAGGTGAGGGGGATTGTCAGTCATGTCAGTACTTGAGGGGATGCCCTGGGTGGTGTCTGAGGTGAGAGGGCTGTTGGGTGGTGTACGTACTTGAGAGGGCTGCCTGGGAGTGGTTTCAGAGGTGAGGGGGGCCGGAGCATTGTGTGTGGACTTGCAGGGGCTGCCTGGGGTAGTGTTGGAGGTGAGGGGGACTAGTGGGTGTTGTGTGGACCTGAGGGGGATGCCTGGGGGGGGTATCAGAGGTCAGAAGGGCTGTTGGGTGGTGACAGTACTTGAGAGGGCTTCCTGGGGTGGTGTCAGAGGTGAGGGAGCTGGTGGGTGGTGTGTGGACCTGAGGGGGCTGCCTGGGGGTAGTTTCAGAGGTGAGGGGGCTGGTGGGTGGTGTCAATACTTGAAGGGCCTGCCTTGGAGTGGTGTAGAGGTGAGGCGGCTGGTGGGTGGTGTCAGTACTTGGGGGGGCGTGCTTGGGGGTGGTATCGGAGGTGAGGGGGTCTGGTGGGTTGTGTGTGGACCTGAGGGGGCTGCCTGGGGTAGTGTCGGAGGTGAGGGGGATGGGGTGCTGTCAGGACTTGAGGGGCATGCCTGGGTAGTGTCAGAGGTGAGGGGGCTGGTGGGTTGCGAGTGGACCTGAGGGGCTACCTGGGGTAGTGTTGGAGGTGAGGGGGGCTGGTGTGTGATGTGTGGACCTGAGGGTGATGCCTGGGTCGTGTCGGAGGTGAGAGGGCTGGTGCGTGCTGTCAGGACTTGAAGTGGCTGCCAGGGGTAGTGTCGGAGGTGAAGGGGGCTGGAGGTGCGTGTGGACCTAGACGGCTGACTAGGTAGTGTCAGAGGTGAGAGCGGGCGGGTGGGTGGTGTATGGACTGAGGGGCTGCCTGGGGTTGTGTCGGAGGTGAGGGGCTGGTGGGTGGTGTCAGGACCTGAGGGGCTGCCTGGGGTAGTGTCGGAGGGTGAGGGGGCTGTGGTGGTGTTGGACCTTGAGGGGTCTGCCTGGGGTGGTGTCAGTGGTGAGGGGCTAGGTGGAGTGTCAGGACCTGAGGGGCTTGCCTGGGGTAGTGTCAGAGTGAGGGGGCTGGTGGGTGGTGTCAGAACTTGAGGGGCTGCCTGGGGTAGTGTCAGAGGTGAGGGGCTGGTGGGTGGTGTCAGGACTTGAGGGGGCTGGTGTCAGAGGTGAGGGGGCTGGTGTGGTGTCAGGACTTGAGGGGGCTGCCTGGGGTAGTGTCAGAGGTGAGGGGACTGGTGGGTGGTGTCAGACTTGAGGGGCTGCCTGGGTAGTGTCAGAGGTGAGGGGACGGTGGTTGTGGGTGTGCCTGAGGGGCTACCTGGGGTGGTGTCGGAGGTGAGGGGGCTGTGGCAGTGTCAGGACCTGAGGGGATTGCCTGGGGTAGTGTCAGAGGTGAGGGGGACTGGTGGGTGGTGTCAGACTTGAGGGGGCTGCCTGGGGTAGTGTTGGGGGTGAGGGGGCTGGTGGGTGGTGTCAGGACTTGAGGGGCTGCCTGGGTAGTGTCAGTGGGTGAGGGGGCTGTGGGGTGGTCAGGACCTGAGGGGATTGCCTGGGGTAGTGTCAGAGGTGAGGGGGACTGGTGGGTGGTGTCAGACTTGAGGGGGCTGCCTGGGGTGGTGTCAGAGGTGAGGGGGCTGGTGGGTGGTGTCAGGCTTGAGGGGCTGCCTGGGGTAGTGTCAGAGGTGAGGGGGCTAGTGGGTGGTGTCAGGACTGGGGACTGCCTGGGGTAGTGTCAGAGGTGAGGGGGACTGGTGGGTGGTGTCAGACTTGAGGGGGCTGCCTGGGGTAGTGTTGGGGAGAGGGGCGGTGGTGGTGGTGGACCTGCGGGGTTGCCTGGGGTGTGTCAGTGGTGAGGGGGCTAGTGGGCAGTGTCAGGACCTGAGGGGATTGCCTGGGTAGTGTCAGAGGTGAGGGGACTGGTGGGTGGTGTCAGACTTGAGGGGTGCTGGGTAGTGGTCGGAGGTGAGGGGGCTGGTGGTGGTGTGTCTGGACTTGAGGGGTTGCTGGGGTAGTGAGAGGTGAGGGGGCTAGTGGTGAGTGTCAGGACCTGAGGGGATTGCCTGGGGTAGTGTCAGAGGTGAGGGGACTGGTGGGTGGTGTCAGACTTGAGGGGGCTGCCTGGGTAGTGTCAGGGGAGAGGGGCTGGTGGGTGGTGTCAGGACTTGAGGGGCTGCCTGGGGTAGTGTCAGAGTGAGGGGGCTGGTGGGTGGTGTCAGGGGCTGCCTGGGGTAGTGTCAGAGGTGAGGGGGCTGGTGGTGGTGTCAGACTTGAGGGGGCTGCCTGGGTAGTGTCAGAGGTGAGGGGACTGGTGGGTGGGTTGGACCTGCGGGGTTCCTGGTGGTGTCAGTGGTGAGGGGGCTAGTGGGCAGTGTCAGGACCTGAGGGGATTGCCTGGGGTAGTGTCAGAGGTGAGGGGACTGGTGGGTGGTGTCAGACTTGAGGGGCTGGTGGGTGGTGTCTGGAGCTGAGGGGGCTGCTGGGTAGTGTGAGGCTGAGGGGGCTGGTGGGTGGTGTGTGTGAGGGCTAGTGGGCAGTGTAGGACCTGAGGGATTGCCTGGGTAGTGTCAGAGGTGAGGGGGACTGGTGGGTGGTGTCAGACTTGAGGGGCTGCCTGGGTGGTGTCAGAGGTGAGGGGACTGGTGGTGGTGTGTGGGCCTGCGGGGTTCCTGGGGTGTGTCAGTGGTGAGGGGGCTAGTGGGCAGTGTCAGGACCTGAGGGGATTGCTGGGTAGTGTCAGAGGTGAGGGAACTGGTGGGTGGTGTCAGACTTGAGGGGCTGGCTGGGTGCCGTTCAGAGGTATGAGACTGGTGGGTGGGGTGGGCCTGCGGGGGTTCCTGGGGTGGTGTCAGTGGTGAGGGGGCTAGTGGGCAGTGTCAGGACCTGAGGGATTGCCTGGGGTAGTGTCAGAGGTGAGGGGACTGGTGGGTGGTGTCAGACTTGAGGGGCTGCCTGGGGTAGTGTTGGGGGTGAGGGGGGCTGGTGGGTGGTGGGTGGGCCTGCGGGGGTTCCTGGGGTGGTATGGCACACATCCATTGATGACGGTTATTTATGTCAAAGCTTTTTTGTCCCAATTCTCAACAGTTGCTGCAGCTCGTAAAGAGGGTTGAGGCATCAAGGAGGCACGCAGGTCCTCTACATGCAGTCACCTGGCAGGAGGAGCGCAGGCACTCTTGCAAATTGGTGTGCTTCCGGATGGACTTCAGGATGCAGCTGATGGCGGAGAGGCAAGGGCGGGGATGGTACTGGTTGCTAGGGAGAGGTCAGAGGTGATGGAAGGAAGGACACAGAGGCGGGCCGCCATACTGGAGGTGGTTTGCAGGGATAGGGAGGAGGAGGTGTGGAGGTTGTGGGAGAGCCTGCAAGCCTTCCGCAACCGAACAGTGTCATGTCTCCAAGTGGAGGATGATGAATGTGACTGTGCCCTGGAGGATGTCATGAGGGACTATTGTGCCCGCTGCCTATGTATATAGTTCATTGTGTTGTTTTTATTTTTTTACTTTGTTGCATTTTTACCCTTGGTCCTTTCCCCCTTCCACATAGTTTGCTGTCATCGTGTACATATTTCTAATACAGTGTTATCTTTGTTCATCACACAGTTGTAGTCTGTTCGTACATGTGCTGCATTTTGTTTGGTTTCCTTTCATATGCATTGGTTCGGCGACTTCAACAGGGCGCTGGCCTGCAGCACACATGAATAACACATCTCCGCCAGGGCCAATGCACCTAGCCCTGCAGGTCATGCAATGCATGACACAACAAGCAAGCGAACTGACAATAAATGCACAAGACAAATTACCATTTACAGGGACACCTGCAGCACACATGAATAGCTACATCTTCCGCCAGTTGCCAATGCACCAGGCCCTGGCATGGTCATGCACATGCATGTGACACAACAAGCAATCGACTCTGACAATAAATGACAATGACAACAATGTACACATTTACAGGGGACAGTGCCGACCCGCTGTCAACATTCATTATGACACCAATCGGGAATCCCACAACACCAGCTGAGGTGAGATACAATACAGCACAAGTAGCAACTAGGGCTTTAGTGGCGCGCACATTCAGAGTGCTGAAGTCACAGTCTGCTCTGTTGACCACTCTGGTGGGGTGGTGCTTTATATACACACAGGTAGTATGTAGAATCATATTGGCTGCATGTGTACTGCACAATGTCACCACATGGCATGAGGTACCAGTGGAAATGCAGGTGGGACACGGCTCGCACCCACAGGCACCACCCTTACCGATGGTTGGCCAAAGGACACATGGAAAGGCTGCACGCACCCAGCTGGTGCAATCATACCTCAATAAAAAAACAGCCCCTGTGGATCACACACACTGACGCCACATCCCCAGGTGCCAATCAATGGTGGATTGTGGCCTATCCTCCGTGCCCACAACAACACCCTGAGAATGTGCCTCTAGGAGGCAACATTGTGTGTTCCACTAGACATAAAACCACAGCACAAAACTGAACCCCAGATAAGATTTGCAAGTGGGAGTATACCACTCGCACTTGGCAAAGTAGGGAGTTTAATGATACTGGAGGCAGACAAATGGACCAATCTAAAAAAACATAAACATGTAAAAACGTAGGAACTGAAAAATGCATCACCCTGGCAACATAGAATTCTCACCACCTACTCATTCATGGACATCAAAAGCGAGTGAGTGAGTGTACTCTGGAACTAAGATGCAATACCTTTGACAGAGTGGCCTGACACCGCGTGTGTGCTCAATCGAAGGTCTCTGTAAGGTATCCAGATGAGAGTTGACAAAAGTGAAAGAGTGGCAAAGGATTGTGAATCGAAGTGGTCCTGCGATGGGTCAAGCAATAATCTTGCGCACAATCAAAAGTCTTCGATGTTGATACAGGAAAGAAATTCGATGGCAAAGTAGATAAATTGGTCCAAGCCCGGCGGAGGGAGACTGATTGAAAATTTTGTATCAAAGTGGATCTGAGCCCGGCGGAGGGGAATCCGGGGTGAACAGTGAATCACCAGAGACATTGGATACGTGAAAATCATGAGAACATTATATTTAAAAAGATCTGAGCCCGGCGGAGTGGGATCCAAGGTGAATAATAAATCACCTATGAAAATTGTGAATATGTGAAACCTAAGGAGAAAGGAACTTTGTTGTTTGTCTCGTTGCATCAGGCCCTCTGGAAAAGAGACTTTGAATGGCAAAGAGACTTTGGCACAGAAGGACATGATGTTGAAGTTTTGAACTGCACCCTTGTGCTAGAGAAGCCAGAGACTGTGCAGAGCTCAAATGAGGCGCACTGTCCCGTGCTGAAAATGTGGAGAACGGAGACCCACGGTTTGAATATCCTGACATATCATTTCCTGAACACTTTTCTTTTACATAACATTTTTCATACACTATTTATATTTAGAAGTAAGGCTTGGCAATAGGTTTATTAGTATAGACCCTTTTCCTTTGACACCAGTAGGACTGCATTAGTATTATTTGATGGTCGTAGCTTGCTCCCATCTTTAAATTTAGGTTTAAATAGGCGTTTATCACACCCTGCAAAAGTTCAATAAACACTCTTGAACTGTGGTCACTTGTGTCTGTCTTACTGTTGATACCATGCCTTCCTTACAGTACAACATGTGGGACTATGCTGTACGGCGTATATGTGGCATGCATGTTTGGAGATGCCACATCCTGTTTGTGGCTTGTGTGTGTTTGAGACATAGCTGATTGCTGCCTCATGTCGATGCTGGGCATTCCTGATATCAGACATTGTATATTGGCATTTGCGTGAGTATTGGAAGATTGAGCATGCATGGCTTGTTGTACTTTGAACCGTGCAGTGTGTGCACATGGATCAAGTGCTTGGTCATGTGCGAAGTGGACATGCTATGTTGTGGGCATGTGAGTGGCGTGCATGATGTACGAGTCCATGTGTGCCTCACCTGGTGTGCATTTTTTCACTGATATATGTGCCGGTGCATGTTGCTTGCTTGCAGGTCATGCTGTTGCATGTGCACATTGAGGACTGTGTTTGTGAGGGCAGGTTCCTTGATAATGTTCTCATGCACATGGATGCATCTCATACTTGTGTTTGTTGCTCATTGATATGGTGGTGTTGCCTGTTTTTGGTGATGTGTTGTTGGCCACTGTAGAATGTGGTTTCTGGACATGTGCATGATCTCGGGAGGATAGCTCAGGGGCAACGCGCTCACCTTGGAAGCAAGATGACGCGGAGCAACACAGGTTCGATCCCCGGGTCTGCGCTTAGAAACATCTTGGTATTAAGCGTGTTATAAATAACAAATTACAATTACAATCACGACTGTGATTTTGCCTTCACACTGCACTCATGCAGCTTTTGCATTGCAGTTTTCCTGGGCATGTACATGTGTGTGTGCATTGTGTGTATGTGTGTCAGTTCATGGTTGGTACATGCTGCATGACTGGTCATGTTTATTTTGTGTATGGCACACATCCATTGACGACGGTTACTTATGTCAAAGCTTTTTTGTCCCAATTCTCAACAGTTGCTGCAGCTCGTAAAGAGGTTGAGGCATCAAGGAGGCACGCAGGTCCTCTACATGCAGTCACCTGGCAGGAGGAGCGCAGGCACTTTGCAAATTGGTGTGCTTCCGGATGGACTTCAGGAGCAGCTGATGGCGGAGAGGCAAGGCGGGGATGGTACTGGTTGCTAGGAGAGGTCAGAGGTGATGGAAGGAAGGACACAGAGGCAGGCCGCCATACTGGAGGTGGTTTGCAGGGATAGGGAGGAGGAGGTGTGGAGGTTGTGGGAGAGCCTGCAAGCCATCCGGAACCGAACAGTGTCATGTCTCCAAGTGGAGGATGATGAATGTGACTGTGCCCTGGAGGATGTCATGAGGGACTATTGTGCCCGCTGCCTATGTATATAGTTCATTGTGTTGTTTTTATTTTTTTACTTTGTTGCATTTTTACCCTTGGTCCTTTCCCCCTTCCACATAGTTTGCTGTCATCGTGTACATATTTCTAATACAGTGTTATCTTTGTTCATCACACAGTTGTAGTCTGTTCGTACATGTGCTGCATTTTGTTTGGTTTCCTTTCATTATGCATTGGTTCGGCGACTTTCACAGGGGCTGTGGCCCTAACTGTGGATGTGTGTCATACACTCATCAATAGTGTAGTTGGGGGGGGTTGCCTCCCAATGCATGGCCACCCACCTACACACATCATGTACAAGCCAGTGTGTGCGCTCATGTCTTGCTGCACATCTGCCACTGGAATGCTTCAGCATCACATGTGAGTTTGTTTATATCTGGCTGTACACATCATCCATCTGCTCGGCTCAGACACTCTCATACTTCCTTCGCATCACCCTGACACATGCTTGTTCCACCTGTGTTAGTTGCAGGCCCTTGGAATGCTATGCTTTCCTACCTGAGTCCCTTCATTCATTGACTGTTGCTTGCTACTATGCACTCACATTACATGTGACTCTGGCCTATCAGTGATGTCTTGGACTTGTGTCCTCCTCGGTCATTCATCTATGGTGCTTTGGGCCATTGCAAAGGCACATGAGCACAATGATACGTCACATTGCATTACATTGCTTTACTATGTCACATGTACATGGTGCGTTCAATGTGTAGCTGCTGCACATTCTGCTGTCCTGTTGCTGTGCCACTGGTTGTGATGTACCAGGGAGTCCTGTGATGATCGCACACATGGATTCTGAATTAGTGCCCTCAGTTGTCATGTCTATCTGTAGGTATGTGGCCAGTGTGGTTCAAGTTAATGGCAGGAAAGGCAAAGTTGAGGTAAGTTGTTCTACATTTGAGTGGTAGGGGGTTATGTGGCAGGGCCAGGCTGGGGTGTCGTCAGAGGTGAGGGGGCTGGTGGGTTGTGTGTTGACCAGAGGGGGCTGCCTGGGTAGTGTCAGAGGTGGGGGCGGAGGGTGGTGTGTAGAACTGAGGGGCTGCCTGAGGTAGTGCCAGGTGTGAGGGGCTGGTGAGTGCTGTCAGGACTTGAAAGGACTCCCTGGGGTAGTGGCAGAGGTGAGGGGGGCTTGTGGGTTGCGTGTGGGCCTGAGGCGGCTGCCTGGGGTAGTGTCAGAGGTGAGAAGGGGCTGATGGGTGGTGTGTGACCTGAGGGGCACCTGGGAGTGTGTCAGAGGGGGGGGCTGGTGGGTGGTGACAGTACATGAGGGGGCTGTCTTGGGTAGTGTCAGAGGTGGGGGCTGGTGGGTGGTGTGTAGAACTGAGGGGCTGCCTGAGGTAGTGCCGGTGTGAGGGGGCTGGTGAGTGCTGTCAGGACTTGAAAGGGCTCCCTGGGGTAGTGGCGGAGGTGAGGGGGCTTGTGTTTGCGTGTGGGTCTGAGGCGGCTGCCTGGGGTAGTGTCAGATGTGGGGGCTGGTGGGTGGTGTGTAGAACTGAGGGGCTGCCTGAGGTAGTGCCGGGTGTGAGGGTGTGAGTGCTGTCAGGACTGAAGGGCTGCCTGGCGTAGGCCAGAGGTTGAAGGGGCTGGCGGGTGTGTGTGACCTGAGGGGGCTGGGGTTGTGTCAGAGGTGAGGGGATTGTCAGTCATGTCAGTACTTGAGGGATGCCCTGGGTGGTGTCTGAGGTGAGAGGGCTGTTGGGTGGTGTACGTACTTGAGAGGGCTGCCTGGGAGTGGTTTCAGAGGTGAGGGGGCTGGAGCATGTGTGTGGACTTGCAGGGGCTGCCTGGGGTAGTGTGGAGGTGAGGGGGACTAGTGGTGTTGTGTGGACCTGAGGGGGATGCCTGGGGGTATCAGAGGTCAGAAGGGCGTTGGGTGGTGACAGTACTTGAGAAGGCTTCCTGGGTGGTGTCAGAGGTGAGGTGAGTGGTGGTGTGTGGACCTGAGGGGCTGCCTGGGGGTAGTTTCAGAGGTGAGGGGGGCTGTTGGGTGGTGTCAATACTTGAAGGGCCTGCCTTGGAGTGGTGTATGAGGTGAGGCGGCTGGTGGGTGGTGTCAGTACTTGGGGGGGCGTGCTTGGGGGTGGTATCGGAGGTGAGGGGGTCTGGTGGGTTGTGTGTGGACCTGAGGGGGCTGCCTGGGGTAGTGTCGGAGGTGAGGGGGGCTGATGGGGTGCTGTCAGGACTTGAGGGGCATGCCTGGGGTAGTGTCAGAGGTGAGGGGGCTGGTGGGTTGCGAGTGGACCTGAGGGGGCTACCTGGGTTAGTGTTGGAGGTGAGGGGGGCTGGTGTGTGATGTGTGGACCTGAGGGTGATGCCTGCGGTCGTGTCGGAGGTGAGAGGGGCTGGTGCGTGCTGTCAGGACTTGAAGTGGCTGCCAGGGGTAGTGTCGGAGGTGAAGGGGGCTGGAGGGTTGCGTGTGGACCTAGACGGCTGACTAGGTAGTGTCAGAGGTGAGAGCGGGCGGGTGGGTGGTGTATGGACCTGCTGGCGTACATGGTGGTGGTGTCAGAGGTGAGAGGGGCTTGGTGGGTGGTGTCAGGACCTGAGGGGCTGCCTGGGGTAGTGGCAGAGGTGAGGGGGCTGGTGGGTGGTGTCAGGACCTGAGGGGTGCCTGGGGTGGTGTCAGTGGTGAGGGGCTGTGGCAGTGTCAGGACTGGGGGATTGCCTGGGTAGTGTCAGAGGTGAGGGGACTGGTGGTGGTGTCAGACTTGAGGGCTGCCTGGGGTAGTGTCAGAGGTGAGGGGGCTGGGGGTGGTCAGGACTTGAGGGGCTGCCTGGGTGGTGTCAGAGGTGAGGGGGGCTGGTGGTGGTGTCAGGACCTGAGGGGATGCCTGGGGTAGTGTCAGAGGTGAGGGGGACTGGTGGGTGGTGTCAGACTTGAGGGGGCTGCCTGGGGTAGTGTCAGAGGTGAGGGGACTGGTGGTGGTGGGGGCCTGCGGGGGTTCCTGGGGTGGTGTCAGTGGTGAGGGGGGCTGTGGCAGTGTCAGGACCTGAGGGGCTGCCTGGGTAGTGTCAGAGGTAAGGGGGCTGGTGGGTGGTGTCTGGCTTGAGGGGCTGCCTGGGTGGTGTCAGAGGTGAAGGGCTGCCTGGGGTGGTGTTGGAGGTGAAGGGGCTGCCTAGTGGGCAGTGTCAGGACCTGAGGGGATTGCCTGGGGTAGTGTCAGAGGTGAGGGGGACTGGTGGGTGGTGTCAGACTTGAGGGGCTGCCTGGGTGGTGTCAGGGAGGGGGCTGGTGGGTGGGCCTGCGGGGGTTCCTGGGGGTGGTGTCAGTGGTGAGGGGGGCTAGTGGGCAGTGTCAGGACCTGAGGGGATTGCCTGGGGTAGTGTCAGAGGTGAGGGGGACTGGTGGGTGGTGTCAGACTTGAGGGGGCTGCCTGGGGTAGTGTTGGGGGGAGGGCGGGTGGGTGGTGGGTGGGCCTGCGGGGGTTCCTGGGGGTGGTGTCAGTGGTGAGGGGGGCTAGTGGGCAGTGTCAGGACCTGAGGGGATTGCCTGGGGTAGTGTCAGAGGTGAGGGGGACTGGTGGGTGGTGTCAGACTTGAGGGGGCTGCCTGGGGGTTGTGTCAGAGGTGTGAGGGGCTGGTGGGTGGTGTCTGGACTTGAGGGCTGCCTGGGGTAGTGTCAGAGGTGAGGGGGCTGGTGGGTGGTGTCTGACCTGAGGGGCTGCCTGGGGTAGTGTCAGAGGTGAGGGGGACTGGTGGTGGTGTCAGACTTGAGGGGCTGCCTGGGTAGTGTTGGGGCGAGGGGGCTGGTGGTGGTGGTGGGCCTGCGGGGGTCCTGGGTTGTGTCAGGTGAGGGCGGTGGGGCAGTGTCAGGACCTGAGGGGCTGCCTGGGGTAGTGTCAGAGGTGAGGGGGACTGGGAGGGTGTGTCAGACTTGAGGGGCTGCCTGGGGTGTGTCAGAGGTGAGGGGACTGGTGGGTGGTGTGTGGGCCTGCGGGGGTTCCTGGGGGTGGTGTCAGTGGTGAGGGGGGCTAGTGGCAGTGTCAGGACCTGAGGGGATTGCCTGGGGTAGTGTCAGAGGTGAGGGGGACTGGTGGGTGGTGTCAGACTTGAGGGGGCTGCCTGGGGTGTGTCAGAGGTGAGGGGACGTGGGTGGTGTGTGGCCTGCGGGGTTCCTGGGGTGGTGTCAGTGGTGAGGGGGCTAGTGGGCAGTGTCAGGACCTGAGGGGATTGCCTGGGGTAGTGTCAGAGGTGAGGGGACTGGTGGGTGGTGTCAGACTTGAGGGGGCTGCCTGGGGTGGTGTCGGAGGTGAGGGGCTGGTGGGTGGTGGTGGGCCTGCGGGGGTTCCTGGGGGTGGTGTCAGTGGTGAGGGGGGCTAGTGGGCAGTGTCAGGACCTGAGGGGATTGCCTGGGGTAGTGTCAGAGGTGAGGGGGACTGGTGGGTGGTGTCAGACTTGAGGGGCTGGCTGGGTGCGTTCAGAGGTATGAGGACTGGTGGGTGGTGGTGGGCCTGCGGGGGTTCCTGGGGGTGGTGTCAGTGGTGAGGGGGGCTAGTGGGCAGTGTCAGGACCTGAGGGGATTGCCTGGGGTAGTGTCAGAGGTGAGGGGGACTGGTGGGTGGTGTCAGACTTGAGGGGGCTGCCTGGGGTAGTGTTGGGGGTGAGGGGGGCTGGTGGGTGGTGGGTGGGCCTGCGGGGGTTCCTGGGGTGGTATGGCACAACATCCATTGATGACGGTTATTTATGTCAAAGCTTTTTGTCCCAATTCTCAACAGTTGCTGCAGCTCGTAAAGAGGGTTGAGGCATCAAGGAGGCACGCAGGTCATCTACATGCAGTCACCTGGCAGGAGGAGCGCAGGCACTCTTGCAAATTGGTGTGCTTCCGATGGACTTCAGGATGCAGCTGATGGCGGAGAGGCAAGGGCGGGGATGGTACTGGTTGCTAGGGAGAGGTCAGAGGTGATGGAAGGAAGGACACAGAG
>CM030325.1:999941497-1000088688 GCA_002915635.3 Ambystoma mexicanum
TTGGGGCGAGGGGGGCTGGTGGGTGGTGGGTGGGCCTGCGGGGGTTCCTGGGGGTGGTGTCAGTGGTGAGGGGGGCTAGTGGGCAGTGTCAGGACCTGAGGGGATTGCCTGGGGTAGTGTCAGAGGTGAGGGGGACTGGTGGGTGGTGTCAGACTTGAGGGGGCTGCCTGGGGGTGGTGTCAGTGGTGAGGGGGGCTAGTGGGCAGTGTCAGGACCTGAGGGGATTGCCTGGGGTAGTGTCAGAGAGGAGGGGGACTGGTGGGTGGTGTCAGACTTGAGGGGGCTGCCTGGGTAGTGTCAGGGTGAGGGGGCTGTGGTGGTGGTGGCCTGGGGGGTTCCTGGGGGTGGTGTCAGTGGTGAGGGGGGCTAGTGGGCAGTGTCAGGACCTGAGGGGATTGCCTGGGGTAGTGTCAGAGGTGAGGGGGACTGGTGGGTGGTGTCAGACTTGAGGGGGCTGCCTGGGGGTGGTGTCAGTGGTGAGGGGGGCTAGTGGGCAGTGTCAGGACCTGAGGGGATTGCCTGGGGTAGTGTCAGAGGTGAGGGGGACTGGTGGGTGGTGTCAGACTTGAGGGGGCTGCCTGGGGTAGTGTTGGGGGTGAGGGGCTGGTGGGTGGTGGGTGGGCCTGCGGGGGTTCCTGGGGGTGGTGTCAGTGGTGAGGGGGGCTAGTGGGCAGTGTCAGGACCTGAGGGGATTGCCTGGGGTAGTGTCAGAGGTGAGGGGGACTGGTGGGTGGTGTCAGACTTCAGGGGGCTGCATGGGGTAGTGTTGGTGGCGAGGGGGGCTGGTGGGTGGTGTGTGGACCTGAGTATCATGCGCCAATTTTGGAATAGCTCAGAGTAATTATAATCATTAGAATCCCACTAATACGAGGTAAGGAAAGTTCCCCAAGTCACCCTACCCCCCACTTCTCATAAATGAGCAGAGAGGGCAAGATTTCCCGGGAAACCCTCTGGAGAATAAAACCCGCCGAGAACGGCTTCTCAGTTCTTCAAACTTCTTCAAACTTGGGTCATCTCTTGCCTGCGAAGGTTCTTCTTGTCATGGAGTCATGGGATTGGCGGGCTCATGTCATCAGCTACTGAGAACATATGACTAGGGTGACCAGACGTCCCGGTTTTCCCGGGACAGGTCCGGGGAAATCACCCCCTGTCCCGGGGTTTTTTTTTTTCCAAACCCCGTCCGGGGTTTTGCTGCGCGGGTGTCTGGTGTCCCGATTTTCGGACGACACCGCTCCGACGCTGCTGCACTTTCTCTGCGCCCAAGCCCCCGCCCAAGCCGGAAACACAGCCACACAGCCTATAGACGCCCTCCAGGACCTGGAGACTTCCTGCAACGTCAGCTTGTGACGTTGCAGAAGCGCGACTTGCGACGTGTTTGGGGGAAGTTATGGGACCCCTGGCTGGCAACACATAAAAGCCTCGACCACGGGCACGAACGGTTCATTCTTTTTCTTCCGTGGCTGTCGCAGCATCATTCTTCCATCTTCTTCCGTGAGTGGGGCTTGGAGTTTCTAGCAGCATTCGTTTTCTTTTCCTTCGTGACTGCTGCTGCTGTCTGGATTCCATCGCCTGAGCGTTCGAAGAGCATTATTCTCGTGGACCTGCTTCCTGCTCCAGCCTGCAGCGCATCCCTTCACGCCACCAGCTGACATCAGTCGATCCTCTTGCATCCAGCTCGTTTGTGACCCTCATCCCTGCTGCAGCACACCCACATCGTCCTGCAATATCCAACAGGTAAGGAAATGAAATGTGACTTGCAGGTTACTCATTTTGCATCCATCTGGTAGCGGAGCAGTCCTCTGTACATGTTCTTTAAGAATACTTGCCAACCCTACTTATTTATTTGTATGATTTATTTTTACATTTGTACAGCGCGCAGACAGGCCTTGGCCATTGCAGCGCTGTTACTTGCACACCTGTGATGTAATTGTTATGCAAGCCAATGTGCTGAGTGTTATTACATGGAGGGCACTACAATGGGGCTGGCTGGGTTGTACTATGGCATGGAATGTTGTGCTCGCATTAAGAGTAAAGCCAACATGTGTGTTCTCAGAGGGGGCATATGACATTTGTTTACAGGTGTCAAAGGCAACATGATTAATGTTCTTACATGGGTTGCATTTGTGCAACCCACAAGGCAAGCTTTCCTTGACATGTAACATTTTACTGGTGTTAGGAGGCAACTACAACCTGAGTGTTCTTATATGGGGGCAGAGGGCATTGTGCAGCCAGCAAGGACATGTTTTCAATGGTGGCGTGGCTTTTATTCTCTAACTCAGCCGCTCTGCCTCTTGGACAGAACAAACCCCCTGCCTTCTGTCCTCAACATTTTTTGTTTATGAAGAGAGCCTGTGTAGGCTTTATGCTTGCCTGTAAATGCTTGCCCAGTTCCTCCTGCAATTCAGGCACCACTCTACTCTCATTTTGTTTTTTTGGCAAATGCCAATGCTGTGCCCTTGTTGCACCTGTATAAGTCACAAACACATTTGAGGATTTATTGACTTTCCAGGTATACTACTACAACCGTAGTTCAGTCATCAAGATATTTTTGTTGTTGTTGCGTGAGACGTAGTTCACCATATCACGATGACTGACATTACTTTTTTCTCTCAAGCTTTATCTAGAAACACTAGCTAGGTAGCTACCAAAGATGCCCAAGAGGGATGTACCGCCACTGAGGAGATGCAAACGTCATTCCCTTTCCTGAGTAAGGTTGCAAGGAAGTGACAGTGAAGTGTATTGCAAGCACTGCAGATGCTCTTTTTCTATTGCCCATGGTGGAAAAGGAGATATTTAAGGAGCACGTGCAAACCAAAAAGCACAAATTTTGGTTATTCTGCAGCCAGCAGCAGCAATATCACACAGTTTTTTGGGAAGGCTGTTCCTGGGGACACAGACCTCAGTAGGGCTGCTGCTGAGGCACTTTTGCCTATCACCTTGCAAGCACAACCACAGCTTTAGATCAATGGACTGCACATCCTCATTGATAAGGAAATTGTATGATGAGAAATGTACCTGTGCCCGTACAAAAGCAGAAGCATTAGTATCCAAAGTGCTGGCGCCTTTAGCTATGGAGGATCTCCAGCGTGATTTGAGTAATGTTACCTGTCTATCAGTTCGGTTGATGCTTCGACAGGAAAGAGGTGAAGCTCATCCCAATTGTAATTCAGATATTCCAGGACCTTGAGGGGTTGAAAGTTAAGATTTTGGAGTTCACCTCGGTCCCTGGGGAAACCATCATTAATATTATTTGGGGAACTGCTTCAAGCCCTGAGAAAAACAATCTAGGGAAAAGGTAATAGCCTTTTGTGCGGATAACACAAACACAAACTTTGGTGGGAAAGCAAGAGCAGGGAAAAACAATGTTTTTGTAAGTTGAAGGAGGCAATCCCTGAAATAAACTAATTGGTGTGGGGTGTGCAGCACACATTGTGCATAATGCAGTGCAAACTGCTGCTGATGGGCTCCCCTTGGATATAGAATCCTTCATATTGAAAGTGTATAAATACTTCCACATCTATACTGTTAGAACAGAACAGTTAAAGGAATTTTGTGAATTTGTGGAGATAGACTACCAGAGCCTTCTTGGCACCAGTAACACACGCTGGCTGTCCCTATTGCCAGCTCTTGACAGGGTGCTCCAACTGTACCCAGCCCTGAAGTCATACTTTTTCTCACAGGAAAAAACCCTACAGCCATTACCAAGTTTTTGCAGAACCCTATTGGTGAGACGTGGCTCCTGTTCCTGCAGAACCAGCTTGTCCTGTTTATGATACGATTAAGGTTCTTGAAAAGCAAAACTCAAATGCTATTGATGTTGGCCAAAGGTTGATGAGGCTGAAGGAGAAAATGATAGGGCGGCGTGATGCATGTTTTTGAGTAACAAAGTAAAAGGCCTCCTAAATTGACCTCCGTGAACAAGGGCAACTAAATGAAACCAATTTCAACGAATATGTGTACTCTTTTTATGACTGCTGTGTAAAGTACCTAGAAGAAGGGGCGCTCACTTCACAGAACTGAACTTTTTTCCTGGGTCCTCCTAAACAGGTCCCTGTTTGGGGAATGTAAGAGGTCTCCTACAATTTATGCAGTCTACATCAGGAAGGCTCAAACTCGATGACACAGAGCTTTTTGATGAGCTGAGCTGTGTGCGTAATTACACAGCTTGCAGGCTGGCCCAGTGGAACGAGCAAAAAAAGTCTGCAGGATGAACGGTGGGTGGAGGTTTTCACCTATTTTTCACAGCAGAACATAACAATGAAAAATGAGCATGATGGTCCAGTTTGTCTTGTGCTTGCCGGCACAAATGCGCCAGTGGAAAAGAATCTTTTCAATTATGAACAATACATGGACCGATGAACGAAACCGAATGGACATTGAGACTTTGAAATCCATATTTGTTACTAGGGTTAATTTCAGCCTGAGGCTGCTCTGAGTTCCATAGCAGGCTACAGAAAGACAAATCGGTGCTACAAAGAATACATTCATCAGCAAAGTACTCATAATAGTAATAAACCGTGTACAGCTAATTCTCTTGCTTTTATCTTCACTGTTTTCAATCTTCACTGTTTTCATTCTTTGCAATTAAAGGCATAGTTCTTTTCATCACCAAAAACCTTTTCGGGTGAAATAATTCCACAATAAAGTTTGCCATACGCATGTGGGGTGCAGTACTTTTGTGCCATTCTATGATGCAAGGGGCCAGCAGTCTTCATAAAGTGTGTACAATTGTGAAAATGCTTGCTTTAATCTCACAGCGAAATATTGTTGGGTTGACAATAACCCCAGTCCACTGCAGTGCTCTACCTGTACAGGTGGATCCCAAGAATTCACTCTAAAACAGAAAACCGTGCCACATAGTGGCTTCACAGGTATGTGTACATTAATCCAGCATTTGATCTGCTGTGGCTGCCCCCAAACTTCACTGTCATAAGTGCTATGTTTGTAGTCCCTTTTTTGTCTTTATCAGTGCTACGATATGTAGTCCTACTTTTGTGTCAGTGACCCGCGAAATTGTAGTCCTACTTCTATGTCGGTGGCCTGTCCTGACCTGGGTTTTTATTTTGAAAATCTGGTCACCCTACATATGACTGCACAGTGGCTTTCCCGCTACTATGGAAACGCCAAGTGACGCGGGAGAGAAGGGGCACGTTCATAGAATAGGTAAAGATACTGCCGCACTTCTGTCGGATTGAGAGTTCCGCAATCCTATAGAAAGCACCGCATTCAGAATATTAACTCATCTGTAGTTTGGGAATCCTGCATAACGGTTGTTATGGTAACCGAGGGCGTCCTTACCCGGAAGGACAGAGAATTCTTTGTGAACGAATGGCGTTGGAATGAGGTTGGGTTCCTGTGTGTTCGTCTGCGGAAAGACTAGAAGTATAATATTAATGTAACCTTACTTCCCGAACGAGAAGTGAAAGCACCGCGAGTGAGAACACGCCTATCCTGCAATTGGGGGCTTCTGAGGTTTTTCCTCTGCCTTACCTCCAAACCCATACGTAAGCAGTCGTAAACTGCATTACCACTGTTTTTGGCCACACCACCTAACTCATAATGAGTCAAGTGCCCAGTTTGGAGAGGTGTGGTACGGCTCACGGGCCTGTCCCGGGCCTGTCCCGCCCCACCATTGTCCTCCATGTGTTGTCCATTGACCCTGTTCGTAACATCAGGTACCAACCCAAAATGAAAGCGCCCTGACAGCTTCTTTTGTAAACTCTCCAACAGTTTGCGCCGATGGCAGATGTTGGACCTAATTGAAATCGAAGCTGCGTTTTATCTAAAAGAATGAATTCTACGAGACTGCGTGCGAACCAATCGGCTTCATTAGCAGGGTACCAGTGTTCACACAGGAAGAACTGCCTTTGGCAGCGCCTCGATGCCTTTGGGCTATAGTGCGCTTTACAATTCAAATAAATAAAAAATAAATAAATAAACAGCATACACACCCCGAACCCCCACCCCCCCGCCCCATTCTAACACAGGGCTATGTTTACCTGTTACAGTGGTTTGGTCCAGTCTTTGCTGCGTTACCCTCACTTTGACAGAGAGAGGCCCCTGAACCCCACCAGCCTAGGATGAGTCAGAGTCTCTGAAAAACAACAGACGTTTTCAATGCATATATTTAGCGTTTTAACAAAAAGCTTGAGGAAGTCTTTTTGTTGAAAGTACAAAAATGGGAACACATTTCCGACCTTAACGGGGTAATTGAGATGAAATTACTACAGCTCTGCAGGAGTATGGGGGGGGGGAGCAGATGTTTCTAAACTCTTACTCAGCGACACATCATGAAATTTAGCCGGCACAACCTGGCTGGCAGTTATACCTCCTTTGCCTCTTGTGGTAGCGCAGGCCGCGGGCAGGCTATGCTCTTCAGAAGGGGCGTGAGCTGGCACAGAAGTACCCCAAACAACAATAGCACTGTGGTACCAGAATAAAAGAAAGTTCAACCAGGGTTATATAAAATGAGAAGTCTTTAATTAAACTAAAACTACAAACGCACTAATCACAAACGCCAATAACCCACCTCAGTAAAAGAAGACACACAATATGCAGACTTTAAGATGAAAGAGCCACACTGGGTCTGAAGAGAGGACACAAGCAATATTTACAACAGCAATGCACAAGCTCAATAATGATGCCTTAAAAAAAGTAAGGAGTTCAAGGGGCTCTTTAAATAAGGGTAGGGGGGCAGCAGCCTACAAATACCTTTTAGGCTTGTTCTTGAGGCTCAACAGCATTACATCAGGTTTCTAGGAGCTGAGTAGGGGTGGGTCGATGTTGAGGCTTTTGAGTCTTTGTTCCCAATGGATTGAGTGCATCAAGATGATGGAGTCAGCTCAACAGGATCCGACGATGCAGCGAAGTCCTGCAATGGTGATCGGCTCAAATGGGGTGAAGCACAGTGTGACGAATCAAGCAATATCGTCACTGATTCTCGAGAGGGAAGCTTCTCCTAGGTGGCCATGGAAAGACAGAAGCTACCTGACTCTAACCCTGGTGGTGGCTATATGCAGGAGGGCCACGTAAGGGAAGACACATTCCAGAGGGACAGAAGGATACTAGATCAAAATAGTCCTGCCGTCACAATTCCCAACAACACATATATGCCTCTGCAACATACACACATGCCTTATTGTGGAATTGATGAAGAAATCCCGCCTTACAGCAGTCAAACATCTTTTGTACCTTCCCCTCGGCTCCCTTTTCAGTACTAATACGAGGAAGAGGGTTGGAGTAATGAAGATGAACAGAAGCGGTAAGCCAATGCAGTGTTCTAGTCTTTGGAAGGAGTTACACCATGCCAGGAAGTTTAAAGTTGACATAGCTGAGAGAACACCATAATGAAGAGAGAGGCAGAGGCTGGCTCTGTCAGTGACTTGTTCTGATGCCGGTCAGAGCGCACAGGACAAGCAGACCACCAGAAGCAGCGCTGAAGCTGACACGAACGGCGCGCAGGAGAGGCAAACCGAAGGAAGCTTACTGCTTGAGGGCCCGAAGCAGCGAGAGACATGTGCAGCAGAGGAAGGCCAATCAAAAGCCTACCTGCTCACAGGTAGCATGCTGAGTCAGCAAACTGAAGAAGACAGAGAAGGAAAAACACGAGGAACACCAAAGCCACCCGGTAAGCCGAGAGAAAGCGAGCGGGTATCCGGAGCACGTGTAAGTGAATGCTGTGTCGTGTTAAGTAACACCATTGAAGAGGTTGAAGTAATATTAGAAAAGGGTCAGGGACCCAACATTTCAAAACCCGAATTGGTGTGAGTGCTAGAAAAGGGTTAAGGACCCCATATTTGAAGGAAGAAGTGAAAGCAGAAACGAACTGTAATGAGAAAAGGTGGGTGACCCAATATTTAAAAAAGATTGTTTCATGGATGATAAAGAAAGTAGTTGGACAATGGAAAAGCCCTGGTAGGTTAGTGAACCAGGCAAATAATGACTCTGGGGCTCAATCCTTCAGGAGAAGTGAGCTTTGAGAAACAGTGTGATATCCTGGCAGGAGAGTAAACCAGGAGAAGTGAAATTTGTAAAACAGTGTGATATCATGACAGCAGAGTAAACCAGGAGAAGTGAACTTTGTGAAACAGAATGATATCCTGGCAGTAGAGTAAACCAGGAGAAGTGAACTTTGGGAAACAGTGTGACATCCTGGCAGGACAGTAAACCAGGAGTGGGAGGGAAGTGAACCTAAAGTTGGGAAATGTGTCAAACCAATACATACAAGGGAAGAATTAGACCTCTTTCTGGAATCAGTGAGAAAGGAGTAAATACCCTGGCAGGAGAGTTCAACAGGGACACAAAGAGGAGCAATCAGTGAAGAAGGCTAGAGCGATACCACGAGAAATCAAGTGGGGGATACAGATTGTGAAGAACTGGAACATGAAGAGGAATTGTTTGGAAGTTCAAAGAAAGAGTAATCCCCCATGAAACTGTGAAGTAAAACCTTGAGAATAACACTGGAACAGTGATAAAGTGATTTTTCAAAACTACCAGAAGGAATCTAGGGGAAGGGCAATCACTTTCCTGGTAGAACCGTATCTCGTTCTTTGCTAAACCTTAAACCTTATATTTTGGAACTCTGAAAGGAGGCTATAAATGCAGAGTCTATAGAAATCCCCTTGTGCACATTATATTAAGTTTAGAGTGTATGGCTCAGATTAGGGTTTTTGAACACAGGACGGAGTACACTCTTTCGTTTAACATTCTGAAACAGATGTTCCTTAGTTTTTTGTGGCAGGGAATCCCCTCTTAGGTCAGGGATAGATAGCATTTCCCTGCAACCCTCTTATTATTTTAGGAAATAAAAGTATATAGCAAACAACAAACATGCCAAAGTGTCCGAGGCTTACTCTTGATCCCTTACACATGATGTCAGAGTGGGATCCGACTCAGTTGCTACAAACTGGGGAACTCTCTCATTTGTAAAATTGAGTGCACAGGCCACCAATACGACTACAGCCACTAAAGAATCTTTTGGCTTTGATTTGGCTACTAACCGAGAGTATCTACGAATTTGGAAGCATTCCTTCCTCGGCTGTCTTGACAAATTGACATTGGTCCCTCCCCCCTTATACCGGAAAGTAGCTATATTAAGAGCGACTCGCGCGCATCTACACGCGCGCATCCAGGAAGTGCTCTGGAAGTGCTCTTGGCTGTCCTGCTGGTCGTGCTGGTCTGTGGAAAACTGATGGGATTGCCACTGGTCCCTCCCCTCTAATACCGTAAAGCAGCTATATTAAGAGCGACTCGTGCGCATCTACACGCGCGCATCCAGGAAGTGCTCTGGAAGTGCTCTTGGCTGTCGTGCTGGTCTGTGGAAAACTGATGGGATTGCCACTGGTCCCTCCCCTCTAATACCGTAAAGCAGCTATATTAAGAGCGACTCGTGCGCATCTACACGCGCGCATCCAGGAAGTGCTCTGGAAGTGCTCTTGGCTGTCGTGCTGGCCTGTGGAAAACTGATGGGATTGCCACTGGTCCCTACCCTCTAATACCGTAAAGCAGCTATATTAAGAGCAAATCATGTGCATCTGCGCGCAGGCATCCAGGACCTACTCTGGAAGTGCTGTTGGCTGTTGTGCTGGTCGGGCTGGTCTGTGGAAAGCTGACAGGGTGTGTGAACAATTGGAGCCCTATAGAATGATGTATTGACTGCGGCATTACCTTGGATCTGTGGAACTGCTTGGACGGTTATTTCATACACTCGCACGTTTATATGCTTGTTATTTTACTTTTCTAGATTGCCACAGGTCCCTCCCCCCTCATACCGGAAAGCAGCTATATTAGGAGCAAATCATACGCATCTGCACGCACACATCCAGGAAGTGCTCTGGAAGTGTTGTTGGCTGTTTGTAGGTTGAGGGCTTAAGGGATGGTGGTGCTGCAGTGATCAAATAGCACACTGTGCTTCTATGTTTTCACATACCAGGAAAATATATCGCACAGGTACTGTGAGACATGGGGCCTCATTACAACTGTGCCGGTCCAGAAACACCGGTGCCGGTAAGCCTACCGGCACCGGTGTTTCCGGCCCGGCACAGTATGACTCTGCGGGCAGGTACCATCCCACCCACCAGGGTCAGACCTGGCGGGTTGAACGGCACCAGCCCGTAGAGTTTCAGAGTTTCCGTGGTCCCCATTCATGGACTCCAAGGGAAAGGGGACTACAAAATCACTGGCGCCTGACTTCCCGACCCCCAGGGTTGTAATACCCCGGTGTTACCAAGAAGTCAGGTGCCAGTAATTTGTTTCGAGTCTGGCGGCAAGCCACCGTTATCACCAGCAAGATTACCGCCAGACTCGAAATGAGACCCATGGTCTCTAATATGGATGCGGCGGTAGGAACTTATGAGGTTGAGATGTGTTGGCCAACGGAGAACCAGAGAGGTTGTCCTCAGACGGTAGCTGTGGTGGCACTCCTCCTCTTACATCAAAGTCACAGCTTGTGCGTGCTTACACCCGGCGCTTAAATAGAACCTGCATGCCCATCAAATACCTGGTCTTGTTACTGGCCGGATCGCATTGTCGCCCCTCTGGTCTTGGTCCGCGTTGGTTTGTCCAGGCTGTGTGATGAGGTCAGAGCAGTGTGTAGAAAAGTCTACCCAACCCACCACTCATAACACAGCATGGGTAAGGGTCAGAAAACAACTCCCCGCACCACGGAATGACATCCCCGGTATTAACTTGGCATGAAAACAGTGCAGAAGCACTGGCTGGGGAAGCCGCAGGATATCAGGCGAAGCAGCAGAAGGTAAACAGCAACACAATTCTATGAATAGTAGCATATCTCTCAGTAGCCAAGTAGAGAGAAGGCAAGGCAGGCAAGAAAGTACTAGGCAAATGAGGCAGGCAGAGGCAAGGCAGACTGAGGCAAGCCAGGAGCGAGACAAAGGGAGGGAAGCCAAGAGTTAAGGCAGGAAAATGACTGAAGGAAAAGCAGAACGAGCAGAAGACAGAAACAAGGTAGCAAGGTGCAAGCACACGAACTAGGGAGTGTATTCAGACGCGGGTTCCGGAGCATGGACCAGTTCATCCTTACAGTCCTCATGTAAACCTCTTTGGAACAGGGTACGCTGTGTGACTTCAGGCCATTGCAAATCTGCTGCCAGCTGACAGAAACTAATCAAATAGGAGATCAAGTCCATGTTCCCTTGTTTGAGGTCCAGGAGTTGATTTTGGGCAGTTGCGGCCCGGCTGGAGGACTGGAAAACTGCCAAGAAGGCTAGTCGAATTCACCAAAGTCTTCTAGAATAGGACTGTTGGTTGATATGTATGGGGCAGCCCATGCCAAGGTACTACCGGTGAGGTTGCTTAGTATGAAACCGATCTTTGCCTTGTCCTGTTGGAAATGTTGTGGCCGAAAACAGAATTATATCTTGCAATGGTTGCAGAATTCGACTAGTTTTCTGGGATCCCCGTCGTATTTGAGAGTAGAAGTGTGTGCCACAGCACTCTCGGTCAACAACGCAGCAGGTTCTCGTTCACAGCCCCACGTAGCACTATGTTTTACTGTTTCAGTGAAGCCACTTCCAGCCTCAGGGCTTGCAGTTCCTCTCAGAGTTCCTGGATGGCTTCCATGTTGTCAGAGGATTGTTTTCGTCTGAATCTGTCAGCCACCTGGTCTCGTTACTGGCGGGATCGCATCGTCTCCCCTCTGGTCTTGGTCCATGTTGGCTCGTCCAGGCTGCGTGATGAGGTAAGAGCAGTGTGTAGAAAAGTCTCCCAACCCACCACTCGGAACAAAGTGAGGGGAAGGGTCAGAAAACGGTATTAACGTGGCTTGAGGACAGTGTTGAAGCAGCAGATGGTAAACAGCAACGCAATTCCAGGAACACCAGTATATCTCTCAAGGCAGGCAAGGAAGTACTAGGCAAAGGAGGCAGGCAGACTGAGGCAAGCCAAGAAGTTAGAGGCAAGGCAGGAGCTCGACACAGGGAGGGAGGTCAAGAGACAAGACAGGAAAATGTCTGAAGGAAAGGCAAAACGAGGAGAAGGCAGAAACAAGGTAGCAAGGTGCAAGCACACAAACTACAGAGTGCATTCAGACGCATCCGCCTGCCTAAGAACAAGCGTTTATATACACAACGCTGTAAACGGAGCTACCATGGTGCCGCATGATCCTGCCTCTATCGAGCATGAGTGAGTGACCAGCGTCGGGTCCTTGCACATGCGCACACGGGACAACGTGGCCGCGCCCTGCCTAAGGATGTTAACAGAATGCCGGGGACGGTTCTAGGCCCGAGGACCTGATGCCCAGCCACCGGCATTCCTCCTTCTCCCTCCATACCCCAAACGCCACCGGGAGTAGCAGTGCCAAGGAGGAGAGCCCGGGTTGCAGCGGTGACAGGCACAAGGCCTGACAGTGACAAAAATTATTAGTAGGCCTGGAAACATGAAGAGAGTGTCTAAAATTACTAACTTTTATCCACAAATAGATGGTGTGAATGTAATTGAGGAGGAGATAGCAGCACAGCAGATTGTGTCTGAATGAAGTTTATCATTGCAGTGCATCGGGTCGAAATTGATCGAGTGGGTCATTTGCCGGTTAGTTACGAATAATGCTGTGCCTGTCCAAACGGAAAATCAATATGTAGCTCACGATGGGAAGGTTGCCCTGTTCTCAACATGATGTAGTCCCGGCGAAGAGCATCCTGAATGGTGGTGGGTGTGATAACAGTTAATAATGATGCAGGTGTGTGTACTTTTGAGAAGGACGGAATTTGTTTTGTGTGGTTGACTCCAATGATGACCGTTGCTCGGTCGTCGGGGAAAATATAGTTGAATGTTCTTGAAGGTCTGGTAATTGATAGAGTATTCTCTGAGAAGACGGGGGGTGGGGGTCTTCTGCTACTATAACGTCCACTCCAACCCATGATCGCCCTGAACAACTGGAAATGGGTCTAACCTCGCAATTTGTGCTGGATGTGGCATTGGGGGACTTATCTACTGATAGTTGCCAGATCACTTCATTGCCTGAATTACCAGATGCGCCATGTTGTGGGTCCAAGTTACTAGAGGTGGCGCGAATGTCGGAGATGCATTTGGATATTTCTCATGAATCATTGAATCAAATATTAGTACTACTAGTATTTCCTCCAGCGCTATGTTGGATTTTGAAAACCTATTGACCGCAGAGCTGGAAAAATGTGAACGGTTGGAGAAGAAACTAGATGTGCAACCCGTCCTGCAACACAAAAGTATCAATCGAGATAGCAGGACTTTTAGAGATTGTGGCACGAATGCTAACATTGAGGCGAGTTAACCATAGATAGGTGTGGGCAAGGAGGTTGATCAGGGTGTTTCATGTATGCAGCGACATCTTGTACAGGGCGGCGTGGCTACTCGACATCTACATCACAATCCGTGGTGGGCATACGCGATATGATAGGTTATTTATAACGCGCTTAGGAGACCAGAGGTTTCTAAGCGCAGACCCAGGGATCGAACCTGTGTTGCTCACCGTCTTGTTTCCAAGTCGAGCACGCTGCCGCTGAGCTATCCTCCTATCCGTGCAGAGAATAACGTTACGGAAAGTAACACAGCTCGAATAAAGCATGAACCCTTAAAAATGGTCCAAGCGAAAAAATAAAGAAAAAAAGAAAGTCTCACAAGCTGTGATGTACGAAAACAAGAATGGTCCAACACTTAACAATGGGTGCGTCAACCTGCTTGAAAATAACTTAAATACTATCGAATTGGACCCAGTGGGAAGCGCACCAGGACAAGGAGTGGCGACTAGAAGTAATGGAAAAAGGGGTTGCCAATCAGTGCAGAGGAAGACTATTGTTGATAATGAGAGAGAGATTCTCCACAGTGAGACATTGCCAGGTAGCCCCCTCCCTAGGGGAGTGACACCTGTGAATGGCATTCTCCAGTCTCTACTGGATCCTGTTAGGGATTCTGGGAAACTGAGTAGCGACATAGTGGTGCTGTGCGGTCGAAAGCGCGCAAAAAGAATAAACAAAAGTCGTGGCCGGGTGCTAGGGACGGACAACTGTAAGCCATGCTTTGTCTATTTGTGGATGAGGGTGAAATGGAGGGCTGCCACCCGGGGGAGTCTGGTGGTGTAATACAGAAGGAAACTGTGGTCCCACTATGGTCTATTAAGGTGGCTCATTCTCGATAAGTTAACGCCGCCTCTCAGACAAGATCAATAGGACAAATCCAACTAAAATAAAATAAATAAGAAATGCACGCGGAGGGAACAGAGTGAACATGTGAGGAGTGACACTGATAAGAGTGAGGTGAATAAGGTGGAGATTATCAGGGCCTTACAAATGAAGTCTGTGGGCCTCATTACAAGTATGGCTGCCTCCAGGGCCAGGTCCCACGAAAGGGGATTTACTGGGCCATTCTGACCTTGGAGGGCCCGGTAAATCCCTTTCCCCGGACCCGGAACATCCCCATTCCCATGTGAGCCCACATAGGGCTCAATGGGAATGGGGAGGATGTTAACAACGGGCCCGTTAATGATGGGCCCGTTGTTGCATCCTCGTCTACTAGCGGGTCGCCGCTAAGGACGCCTGGTTTTACCAGATGTCCTTAGCGGGTCCCGCTACAGACCTCAGAATAGGGGGGCCTGGAATGAACGGGGCCGGACCCTTACTGGCACCCTTCATTCCGTGGCTGCCTGCCTCGTAATGAGGCCCTGTGTCTGGTATAGATCGGCACCCTCCACTAAATAGGGCCTCTGTGCTGCGTATCTTTTATGGTGTGGTCCCACTTCTTGTTATTAATACAGAAGATATCCTGATTGTGGACCGACTGAAAGACAAGATAAATGTTATCACTAACATCTGGTTTAGACCAGATGCTGCACTGGATCACATTCTACAATATGAAGATCACCTCTTAGGCGTGGCTATTGTTGTGCTGTGGTGGCAGTTAAGTACAGAGCAGTCTCCACGGACACAGAAGGGAATGTGCCTAGAGGGGTTGCTCCCAGTTTAGGGGCGGGTGTGGTTCAGAGTGACAGACTGGACGAGAGCGTTCACCCCAATAGTGGTTGAATTGACAGTTGTGATCAAAAAACACAAAAGAGATGATGTGTGCGAATATGATGGGTACTGGCAATGGCTCCCTAAGGCTTTGAAGGCCCATTTTTCAAACACTTGTCGATAACAATAGACTGGTATGCTCTTAGAACACAAGGGGGTTCGCTCACCTCTCTGTGGAGGTCGGTCTGTTGGCAAACATGGATCTCTTTAGTATAGTAGCGCTCCTGGAGACGTGGATGACCGCGGCCTGTGAAATAGATGGTCATAGTACCTCGGAGATCATGGCCGTAAAGGGCCCAATTGGTAGACCTAAAGGGGGGCTGTTGGTTACTGTTCGGTATCCGTGGGGCACTGTGGAAACCAGTTGGTCGACCTCATGGTACAAGCAGTTATAATCAGTTGTGATCCCTTAGAGTACAGGGAGATTGTATGATTCTCCCAAAGCAGTTGCATATTGACAAAATATTGCTCCAGTAAGAGGTATTCTGTGAGAGATCAACTTTGACACCCCAATCTTAGTTGCAGGTGATTTTAATGCGAGAATAGGAATAGAATCAGATGGCAGTCCTTGTCAGTGTGTGTCTGCTCCGTGCACATTGTTGGACTGTAATCAGCAGGGCAACGTTTCAGCTGAACTGTCATACTCGCATAATATGACCCTGCTAAATGGCCATTGTGCGGGGGATGCTCGGAAAGCTATACACATAAAAGTGAGAGGAGCGCCGCCACTTTGGACTATGTGTTTGTGAATGATGTGGCACTTGGACTGGTGGAGGACATGGCCATAGTAACACGTGAGGAGAGTGATCACATGCCAGTTTGTGTGATGCTAAATTCACATGAAAGTCGTGGACAGTTCGAATGAA
This sequence comes from Ambystoma mexicanum, assembly GCA_002915635.3. NCBI lineage: Eukaryota > Metazoa > Chordata > Amphibia > Caudata > Ambystomatidae > Ambystoma > Ambystoma mexicanum. The sequence goes on from CM030325.1 coordinate 999,957,363, forward strand.
TGAGATATTTTTTATTAACGATGGCCAAACCGTGTACAGTGGAATCCAACTAATTTAGATGGAGCTAGGGCTGTGGCTGAAAGAGAAATTCCTCTGTTTACTGAGAGGTGGCTCACGAGACGTGAATGCAAAGGACCTCCACTCATAGAAGATTTCTCAGTGCTGATTTCTTGTATTAAGGAGGTAACTCAAAACAACGAAGTTATAGCAGCCAAAGTGAACGCTGGAATCGAGATAGTGGTACTGGACGACGCTATGACCATTGAATACAGGCTGCAAAAGAGATATTGAAGCATGATATTGCTCAGTTATTGCACGTGGGGTCAGTGAATTACTAAGAATATTAAATCCCTAAAATCAAGTGATCGTGGGTGGCTGAGAGGTCACCATATCAGATGCAAGACTGAGGTTTGGGTGCAGCTAGGACCAATAAGAGCACGGGCATCTGCTCGGTTCTTAGTGACGCTGCAAAGAAAAACGTACCGATCAATAGCGCGTCTGAGCAGGCTTGGCGCATCCACATAGGGAACGCACTGGGGTCTGTGGAACCAGCTGATCTAGCTGACACAAGTGTGGTTGCGACCTGGACCTGTAAGTCTACTGCCCTCGGCATCGCCAGGATTATTGCTAAATTGCCCACATCCCGCGCTGCGGGACCAGATGGAACCTGCAATGGTTTGGTCAGGCTGTCCCCGGGTATATGGACTCTGGCACTAGATTTTTTTAAGTATTGTGATCCGTGGGCCCGTTCCTCGCTCATGGAAGGAGAGCACAATTCTCCACATACACAAAAAGGGCTGCTGGAAAAATCCATCCAATTACCGCATGTTAGCAATGCTTGACATACCCGCAAAAATAATTGTGAGGCTATTACTAAATGTACTAAATCAGTGGATAGCAGAGCACAAGATTCTTCTGCCGAACCAGTCTGGCTTCAGAGGTCAATCTAGGACTATACATAACCTGCTCATCTTGGTATCGACAATAGAATATGCCTGGACTCAACGACACCTCCATGTGTATGGTGCGTTTATCGATTTTATCGCAGCCTTTGTCACGGTCATGAGGAATAGACTATGGAGGAAATTAGCTTAATAGGCCATTCCTCGTAGCCTGTTGACAATGATTAGGCTTTTACATCTTGATACCAGTATGAGAGTGAGGCTAGATGGGGAGGGGAGAGTCTTGCACTCTTTCCCTACTTCAAGGGCTGTCAAGAAAGGATGCATTTTGGCCTCAACTCTTTCTAATTTATATCTTGCAGACTTGGCAGAGGCCTTAAATCTCCCAGCAGCGTGCCAGTGAAAGTAGGGGTGGAAAAAATCGGCTGGTTTGCCTATGGAGAGGACCTTCTCCTACTTGATTACACCATAAAGAGAGCATTGGGTGAATATGCCAGAGTCAATGGTTTACGCATTAACTTTGGAAAAACTAAAATAATGGCATTTATGGGGAGAAATAAAAGTAACATTTGCCCAAAATGTGTATGGTAGATTGATTAGAAACCGGATGAAATTGTGGGATGCTGTACGTATGTGGGTGTCCCAATTGACAACAAGCTTAAATGGACCTCAGTGGGAGGAGAACCAGGCAAACTGCATGAGAATCACGCACGCTTTGAGCCTGTTTATCAGCAGACAAGAGTGGATGCTCTATTAAGACAATATTGCTTTTATACACGTCCAAAATTGTACCCTGCATGTTGTATGGTGTGGAGGTGTGGGGGGGCAGAATTAATGGCAGAGTTGGCTACATTTGAAGGTACAATTCTGCAAATATTTCTTAGGATGCCAAAGTCACTTGCAGTTGAATATATACATTTTGAATTTGTTATGAGTATATCAGCGGTGATCAATTGTAAATTGTCCTTGGGCTATGAGAAACCACTGAGTTTAGACAATGGAAGTATTATAGTGGATGTTTTCTAGGCCTATAGAGGGATACATGACTATGATCGATTTGGCACCTTTGGAAGTTTGTGGGCCAAACACAATACCTGGAATGTAGGGCATGTACAACGAACCATTGGGTCAACAAAGTTGGGGGTTGAAAAGATGGGTAAATTATAAAATATGTGATTTCAGTAACGAGGCTGATCTTGTACGGTTAGCATCAAATGTTAATAGTGGCCCTTTTATTCAATGTTGGATGGAATGCAAAGTTGCTCCAAAATACATTGATGCTTTCCAAAATGGCACTATAATTAGGCAGTATCTTCTGCTTAAATTTAATGTCACCCAGGTTTTGGAGATTGCGGGAGCAAAAATGGGAATACGACGGTCTGTACGTTTGTGTCGACTGTGTGGAAAAATGGTTATTGAATCTGCTGAGCATATTTTGTGCCATTGTTCTAGTTCAAATCATATCAAACCAAAAATATGAAATCTTACAGTAATAAGATACATTTGATGATATGACGTTGCTGCTAGAAGGAAACAACGTAAATCTTATTTATCATATGGACACATTTTATTATGTATGGATTGAGATTTTAGGGGAATTATCTCAGGGGGTTTTATAACTGGTTCTGCAACTGTTGTATCAGTTGGAAATTAAGTTTAAATTAAATGTAGCTACTAGTCAAAAGGAGACCTTGCAGCCATGAGACCGGTTGCTACTCCCTACAGATCTAGTGTTGATCCCTCCAAAGGAACATACATAACATTGACCCCTAAATCTGGGTTAGCATGGAGACACGGTGTAGATGTCTTGGCAAGGGGATCGATCCCGACTATAGGGGTGATGTTAAGATCCTAATGCAGAACAAAGGGAAAACCCCTATACCGTCAAAGTGGGAGAAAGGATATTGCAGGGAATCTTAGAGCATACCCTGTTCTCTAGGATTGTGCACCCAAACTGATGAAACTGAAAGAGGTTAAAAGGGATTTAGGGAAGCAGACGAGGAACCTGCACCATCATCTGAAATGCTGAGACCAAACCCCCAGGATGACGAACCTGAGATTATTTCCGGCGTCGCGTTCGCTGAACACAATGATCCCATATGGGCCGAGGATTTCCTACGCAGTCTCAGAAGAGGAAGGGAGAAAAAAGAAAGGAACGTTCTTCTTTATTAAACAGGGGCTCCTGTAGTATAGAGTGGATGCTAGTTCAGAGGGATCACCTAGATCACAGATTGGGGTCCTCAAAACCAACCAAAGGATGGTGTTTGAAATAGCCCATTCACATCTAAAGGGTGGACATTTAGGAGCAGTACAGGGATAGGTGGTAAACAGATTATATAGGCCTGGTGTTTACAGTGATGTGAAAATGTTGTTCTCACCCGTGGTCTATGCCAGAAGACAAGTACCCACACACCTTCACCAGCCCTTCTCCACCCTTTATCCATTATTGACATCCCTTTTTCATGCATTGGTAGGGACATTGTGGGGCCAGTTGAATCTTCTAAGTTAGGGATAGGTATATCTTAGTCATTTTGGCCTATGCAATAAGATATCCCAAGGCCTTTCCTTTAAGGAATAATTGTCACAACCATGCTTTCACGACCGTATCACCACAATATGTTATCGGGACCCGAAAGGTCCTATTTGGCCCCTCTCGGATCCCTTGGAGTCAATCCTGGCGCCGTTGGCATCGGACTCACAGGCCAGATACAGTTTTCAATGGGCAATGGACAAACATGGCTGCCCCCACCAGGACCAATGGGGAACTGCAACTAGCAGGCTAGCATCCTTGGGCGGGGCCCGCCCCGAAGGCACCTGGGGTACCTGCTGGGTATTTAAACCATGCCTGGTTCGAGGCACGCGCTTCGCGTTATTCTGCTCTAGCAGCGTGACGTTGACCGGGTACTGCTCAGCATCCAGGCCTGCACGGGCGAGAGAAGACAAGAACCACAGCCACCCTTACCTGCTCAGCTTCAGCTACCATCCAACCGAAGTCTTCCAGGACATCAACATCTTCCTTCGGTAACATCCTTGGAAAGAAGGGCGTGCACAAGACATCAAGTGAGCTTACTTACCCAACCACCAAAAAGGCCACTGCCACCCGAACTCGTCCATCGGCTTTGGGTTTCGATCGGTCTCCTCTTCCAAGATTCTTCCGACCTGCAAAAAACATCAGCACAGGTTACCCAACTTGCAAAGACGCTCACAGCGCCGCATTCAGCGCATCCTTACCTTTTAGAGCTCTGCCTCCAGCATCAGCTTGCGGCCATCAGCATCTGCAAGATAGGCGGAGAAGGTTATTTGGAGCATTAATCAACACAGACATTATTCTAAATACGAAAAGATTTACATGAAAAGTAGTGGAGTCGCAGCCGGACTGGACTCCAGGCCCTCTCCAGTGATGTAACTTGGCGTAACGGTGCCACTGACGATGCGCCCCTGCCCAGCACGGCAGGACGGAGAGCGCATCTTTACGAAAACCAAGGTGAGAGAAGTCCCAAAGGGGAACCACAAGGGGAACTCCGGGAGGTGGGGGTTTGAGGGAAGGAACGGTAGTTAAATTTCACCTCCTGTCTTCTAGAACGGATCTCTGGCAGCACGATTACCTGAGAAGGTGCAGTGTCCCCAGAAACATTCCGGACCAGTCGAGGGGCGTCCCTGTGGACACAAGGTGAGCGTTACAATAATACATCACAACAGATATCTAAACATATTATACCTTTCTTTTACAGAGTTGGATTCCCTAAGGAGATCCTTACTGATCAAGGGACAACTTTTATGAGTAGATTAATGGCTGAGATAAAAACAAATCCTGCAAATTAAAACACTCTGGACCTTAGTACATCACCCTTAACTGATGCTCTGGTTGAGGGCTTTAATAAAACCTTAAAATGTATCCTTCACAAATTAGTGGAAGCAGATGGGAGAAATTGGGAAATAATGATAACCTGGGCCCTTTTCGCTATACAAAACCCTACCCCGCTCCCCAATCCTCCCTAGGGCTCTCACCCTTCAAGCTCTTATATGTTTGAGAACCTTCGAGACGTGTTGGACATGTTGAGGGAGATATGGGAGGAGAGAGAAGACGCCTTACTGCCCTTATCTCAGACCACCCAACGTCTGTAGGTACACATGACCAACCATTTGGGCTGTAGTTCACTCCCACCTTACAAAAGCCCAAGACCAAGAGAAGTCCCTACACAACAAAAAGGCCACCCTCCAATCATTCGTCATTGGGCAAAAGGTTCTGGTATTGTTACCCACCTCTGAGAATAAAATGCCGTCTAAATGGCATGGCCCGAATTATATATTAGAACAAATAGGGCCTTTCTCAACCAGACAGCCGAGCCAAGACACAGATATCCCATATTAATCGTCTCAAAGAATGGAGAGAAGACCCAATACAGTCCCAGTCAGTGGTAAGGGCCAGTTTATTAACATAAGATCCTAGTGGGAATCAACTGATTCTCTTAGATCCAACAAAAAATCTAAAACAAGATCTTCAAGATCTACTGGCCTAGTTTACTGATGTCTTTTGCAATGAGTCAGGAACAGCGAAGGGGGTTTTCTATTACACCTGAACTTCCCCCGGAAGGGTAATCAATTTAAAGCCTTATAGGATACCTGAGGCCAGAAGACATGTAATTATACAAGAATTGGAGAAGATGTTAGCATCTGACATAACTGAACCTTTCCAAAACCTCTGGTCTTCCCCAATAGTTCTTGCTGCAAAACCTGACAATAACTGAAGATGTTGTATAGATTTTTGAAAGGTAATTTGACAACTACCCCATGCCACGGATCGATGATTTTATCAGCTGATTGGAGTCTGCTGTTTATCATTCCACAAGCAACTTAACCAAAGGCTTTTGTCAAGTGCCAGTCAGCCCAGAGGATAAAGAAAAAAATGCTTTCTCCACTCCAGTGGGCTTATACCAATTTTAAGTGCCCCCTTTTGGTATTCACAGAGCCCCTGATACATTCCAGAAACTGATAGACCGGGTACTCAGTCCATTCTCAGCATTTTGTGTAGCTTATATTAACGCTATAGTCATTCACAGCAAGACTTGGAGTGAACACGTGTATCACCTGTACCAAGTCACAAAAGCTCTAATGACAGCAGGTCTCACGGCTAACCCTAAAAAGTGACATCTTGCCAGATCTGCAGTGAAATACCGAGGGTTTTTTGTAGGTAATGGTCTGGTGCAACCCTAGACCAAAAAGGTAAAATCTGTACAAGAAACACCCACCCCAAAACAAGAAGAGACTTAAGGGCATTTCTCAGCTTGGCAGGATATTATAGAAGGTTAATACCTATTACCTTACCGACAAACTTACGAATGCAGAACCACAAAAACGAATATGGACAGATCAGGCTTGTTTTTCCACCCTCAAGCAAATCTCATATTAAAAGAAGGCCATTTCAGCAAGGAATTCATCTTGCAAACAGATGCATCTCAAGTTGGATTGGGAGCAGTCCTCTCCTAGGAGTATGATGGTATCGAACATCCGATCCGGTACATCAGACGGAAAAGCTTCCCTAGGAAAAGGGACTATGCTACAATTGAACTTGAGGCATCTCGAGAGAGCCGCTCCGCCCCCTCATGGGCATCGATGCGGCCAGCGTAAGACTGTGAGACTGTTTGCGCCTTCAAGTGAGAACCCCTGTAATCTACTCCGAGTCCTGCAAAGGCTGCCCCATCCTGACATGCGCGCTCTCCGCCATCGCCTCTCTATAGCAGTTCAAGGAGCCTCGTGCCCAGAGCATGCAGATCCTGCACTCTTCCATGAAGGTAGGACATGCAGCCACGTACGCGTGCACAAAAAACAAAGCAACGGCACAGTATTGCGCATGCGCCGACTGCTCTTGTCTTCACAGGAGTGGACAGGCAACTTTGTGCGCGAGCTCGAACACAAAAAAAGGGTGAGCTGTCGGTATCAGCATTACATCGTTGCTGTGTGCTTCCAGGACTTCAATTCTTTTGATTTATTAACCCTGTTTGTTCAGAATAGAGAGGAGTGTGCAAAGAAGGGGCCCTGATAAAAAAAGAAAAAAGAAAAAGGGGAAAGGGCAAAACTAAGCGGATTAATAAAAGCAAGAGCAAGTTCATTTGAAAGGAATAAAAAGGAGCACTGGAAGCAAGGACATAAGAGTCTGAAGTGTGAACCACCCAGGAAAGAAAGCACAGAAAGAAATGTATGCAGCAAACAGAAATGGCAATGCCTGTTGTAGCTGGTCCGCCCATGTTTATGGCATGCCCGGGTCACGCTAAAATAAAATGGGCACAATGGAAGAAAGGATTCATCCATTATATAAAAGCTGCATGTGAAACCTCGTATTCTAACGACAGAAAACTTTCCTTACTAATGCACTTTTAGTGCATGAGGAACAACGCATTTTCGACAGTCTACCTCCTCTAGCCAATGAGGGGAGTGGTGACGGTGCAAACGAACTGGAGAACGCCTTGCTCAAACTGGACCTATATTTTAACCCCAAATCAAGCACCATATTAGAACAATATCCTTTTGGTGTCCGGCTACAGGAGCAGGGTGAAAGTGTTCAGGAGTATGTGACAGACAGCTCTAGGATACTTAGCAATGTCATGCAAGTTTAAAGATTCATCTGATGAGCACATACGCTATCAATTTATAATCCACTGCAATTCCAATAAAATCAAAGAAGAACTATGGCTAAAAGACAAACCCACACTAGATGAAGTATTGGATATAGCCAAGAGGGTTGAACATTCACTGGCATGTGTTGCGAAATTGTCACAAAAGGAAAGCTCTGCAGCGAAAGTGGAGCTACTGAATGTAGGAGACGTAAAGAAAAAGAAGAAAACAAAGGAGAAACCCGTGATGAAAGGATCCAGTGATCCCAAGAATAATAGAGCAAGAGGGGAGAGGAGAGAAGAACGCTTGTGCTTCCGGGGTGCAAGCAATTCTCATTTTGCAGGATCCATGGCATGTCCTGGAAGAATGGTTACATGTGCAAAATGCAAAAGACGAGGCCACTTTCGAAATTGTTGCAAGAACTTCCACTTTAATCAAAAGAAAGTATTATATGTGAATGAGGAAGAAGGGCATAGATCGTCTAAGGAGGAAGATGCATGCCATGTTGACAATATTACTGTTAATACTGTCAATATTGCTCTGAGTGTGGACGAAGAAAAGTGTGAGCACCCATATGTAAATGTGAATGTGAATGGAAGGGAGATATGGCTGATGGCGGATTCAGGTTAAAAAATTTCACTCATGTCTAGATTGGTTTTTGAACAAGATATGGAAGGTGATGTTCGAAATTTGTTGGAGCCTGATATTAATCCTGGTGGATACAACCGGGATAAGATAGAGCTTCTTGGCTACTTTGAAGCTTCGTTTGAGTTTAAAGGGAGATGTGGACAAGGGAAAGTGTATGTAACCAAGAAAGAGTTGATGCTATTGGGATGCCGTGACCAGAAAAAGCTCATAATAAGGTTGGATCCCAATAGTAATGACCAGGTCCTTCGTGTGGGGTCCTCTGTGGGCAAGAAATTCAGAAATGTGTTCCAGAAAAGTGTTGGAAAAATGAATAGTATACAACATCAAATTGCATTAAAGAAAGGAAGCGTGCCTGTTTCTGCTAAATTTTGACTGGTTCCTTTGGCAGTAAGGGAAGGTGTAAAAAGGGAGTTAGACATTCTATTAAGAATGGGCATCATCGAGAGGGCAGGGGGTGTTGAGTGACCTTTGGTGGTTGTAAAAAAATCATCGGGTGAGCTGGGATTATGTGTGGATCTACATGAGTTGAACAGATGTGTTTTGATAGATCGCCACCCTTTGCCTAACATGGGTGAGATGTTCGGGGTGGTAGGTTAAGGGCAGACATTATCTAAATTGGACATGGCATCAGCCTATCATCAGTTTGAGCTGCAAGAAAGGTGTAGGAAATTGACAGCATTCATAACACATGAGGGAGTGTTCCAATTCCGCAGGATTGCGTTTGGATTAGTTTTGGCGTCCTCCATGTTGCAGAAAGTAATGGATACGCTTTTAAGAGGAGTAAGAGTGTTTTCTTTCCAGGATGATGTGTTGGTTTGCAGTGAGTCGGAAGAGGCACATGACAAAATTCTTAACAAAGTATTCAGTATTTTGGAGAAAAAGGGAATAACATTGAGGGAGGAGAAATGCAAGTTCAAAGTTGATTAAGTAGAGTATCTGGGCCATGAAGTAACGGTGAATGGGGTAAGACCAAAAGGGAGTATGGTGTGTGCCATTAAGGAGGTGGAGAGTCCAAAAATCGAAAGGAGAATTGCGTTCTTTTCTAGGGATGATAGACTTTTATCAGAAGTTCGTGAGGAACTATGCTGACAAAGTGGTTGCAATGAGAAAACTCCTAAAGCAGGGTGAGGAGTTTAGGGGCCGATTCATGGAACAAACATGTGCCGAAAATCCCAGCGCAAGCAGGCACAAGGAGGCGCAAGCGGGAGAAAGCAAGTGCACACGCACGCGTGTGATTCAAGGAAGGCGCTGCGCTACTTTCCCACTGGTTGTGCGCCAAATCCGTGCATGGCGCACGCTGGCGCACACGTCTCCCAACAGCGTGCGCGAAGCGCACAGTGAAAGCACACATAGCGCAGCGCACACAACAAAAGTGGGTGTAACAGTGGGCATAACACGCGGAATGGGGAATAACACATGAAAGCGAAGGTGTAACTGGGGAAGTACTGCAGGGAACTACACGGAAGGCCCACACGCATGCAAACAACCCGTATTCATGGATTCGCATACAGGAAACCCGCGCACGGCAAAAGACGCGCACAGGCTTCAACACATCCGCCACATGAAGGCAGGCACAAGCATCCGCGCGCACAGCATAAAAGTGCGCGCAAACAACAAAAACGTATATACAGCTACGATGAATGCCCCATTTGTCGCAGCACTGATCATGGGACACCGCAGGAGGAGGAGAATAGCCAGGGCACGCATTTGTTCAAGCCTTTTTGGGATGCCTGATGATCAGGTCTATGGGAGGTATAGGTTTCCACCCCATATCATCCTAGACCTGGTCAGGGAGTGGGAAGATGACCTAACATCCCCCAACCTCTGCTCCCAAGCATTGAGCCCCTTGGAGAAGGTGCTCAATGTCCTGATTTTTGGCCACTGAGTCTTTTCAGTGGACTACTGACATAGTGGGGGGGAGTCTCGCAGGCCACGCAGTCACGCTGCCTACACCAGGTATTGGCAAACATGACAGCGCGCCCCTCAGTCCGCAGGCACATATACATGCCCAGAACACCCGCAGAAAGGCAGGCCGTTGTCCAGGACTTTTACAGGGTGGCGCACTTCCCCAAAGTGCTCGGTGCCATAGATTGCACCCATGTGGCCCTACGTCCAACTAGGGCCACTGAGCACATCTACTGAAACCGCAAGCACTGGCATTCCATCAATGTAAATGTGGTATGCGATGCAAAGGGGATCATCACCTCTGTCTATGCCAACTACCCTGTCTCCACCCATGACAGTTTCATATACAGAATGTCCGCCCTGAGCTGGGCCCTGGAAGCTGGGCAGCATGGCGACACATGGCTCCTAGGTGAGTACAAATGCCCGTGCACATGCATGCATGTCACACACACACACACACACACAAATACACAAACCCCAATAATCACAACCATTATCACCTCTGCAGGGGACAGTGCCTACCTTCTGAGCAACCACATGATGACGCCAATCCGGAACCCCACCACACCACCCCAGGTAACATACAACGCGGCCCATGTTGCAACCAGGGCCATAGTGGAGCCCACATTCGGAGTGCTCAAGTCACGCTTCCGCTCCCTTGACCGCTCTGGCGGGCAGCTACTTTATGCACCCCCAGTAGTGTGCAGGATAATTGTGGCAGCATGTGTCCTGCACAATGTTGCAACACGGGAGGGCATACCGGTGGACATGGTGGTGCCCCCACATACCCAACCACAGGCACAGGCGCTGCCCATGGGAGGGGATAAGGCACGTGGCGAGGAAGCCCAGACCCAGCTTGTGGCCAGATTTTTCAACTAAACTCCCAACCCTGCGGAGTGCACACAGGCCTGGCACATACCAGGTGACAATCGATGATGACAAAGAGGCAGTCAACTGTCACAACCTTACCACCCTGAGATTGGTGCCATGGAATTGCCACATTGTGTGCATCCCTAACTACTTAAACACAAGAAATCCTGTGTGACCAAAAGGCACACATGCAAGGTGTGAATCACACAGACCTGCAAAACAGGACATGACTATCACTGGTATGTCACTCAAACCCTCCAAAACCACAACATGGCATGGCAAGCAATATCCATACACCAACACAGTACCAAAAAGGTACACATTGCCATGTGAAAATTTAAATGGGCATCAGACAATGATGCCTGACATGGAATCAGATGAAATGACTGACCAACAACCTCCCACCCAAAATAAGTCATACCCAAATGCATTCCAAAAGTCGTATTTTAAACATAACAATGAATGCCTGTCCACATGCACAATGTGCATTGCAAAATCAACACTGCAGCTACTGTGTGCCGTGTCCACCTCCTGCAACACACTGCTCAGCGCACAGCACAGTGAATGGCCATTGTGTGTGATGCACACCGTGAGCATCACATCTAAGCGACAAACTACATAAAAAAAACAAAATAGGCATGTACTGGATCCACAAATGGTCATAGAACATGTGCTGCAGGGACACAGTGGGCACCAGTAGGCAAACAGAGTGTACACGTGGACATGGAAGGGTGGTTTTACATGTAGTGGATCATAGTGCGAGTGTGTGCGTCAGTAGGGACATGCACTCAACATATGCATGTGAAATCAAGTGACCATCAGTGACCTCTACACATCACATGTGAACATTCACCATGTGTATACCCCAGCATGTCAAGCCACAACTATTCCCTCACACCTGAAAGGTAAACACAACACATGAACAGGCATTGATCAGCAGAATACATCATGTAAATAGGAAAGCACAATTACAATTTCAGGGTTCCCTTCACACTGCAGGGCAAGGCAACTATCAACAACAAAACACCCCCCCTCCCTCACAAATCACCACGACCCACTGAACAATTGCATCTGGGCTATTCATCCGACATCCTTGAATTCCACCTGGCCACAGGATCACCATTCCCCTTTGTCACCATCTCCCACCTTGTGTGTAAAAAGTTACCAGCACCCTTAGAGTCCACCTAGATTTGCAAAAGCACAAATTCCAAGAGAACTCAAAGCAGGACAACACAGAAGCAAGCAAATACCCTGCAGGCAGTAAAACAAACCAGAACAGCCTTCAGTAGATGACTTCAAGTAGAAGTACGCCACAAAGGCCAAGTAGGACCACAATGATGTCAACAACCAAGGTAGCACAGTAAAACAATGTCACAATAGGATCTGAACCATGTGTGGTACATAACATAGAATGATGCAACACAAACGGATGTCTACTGTCACAGCTCCCGTGTACAGGCGCAGGAGTGGCACAAAACAACCACCCCCACCGTGGTCTGGGTGCATGCAAGGTCTAACTCACACAGCCTCTGAGACCCTGGAGGGGAAGGAGGGTCAGGGATATACAGTCGGCACAGGCATTGGCCTACTGGATAACGGGAATGAGGGGCAGGAGAGGGGAGTAGGATTGACACGGGAAAGTAGGGAATGCACCAAAATGTAGTACACACATTAACACATACACAAATCGACCAAACTAGTTCACATGCACATAGCAGCAAATTACTCAAATGGAAGTCAAAGAGAAACTTATCTCTGGGGTGAGTGCTGGCCTCCTGCCTGCGCACTCTCCGGTCCGGTAACAGGAGCAGTTCAATGCTGCAAAGAGAGCCACAGTTAATAATCTGTGCGTGCCCAAAACACACAAACACACTACCAAATATCCCCCAAAGTAACAAAATACACTACAAACAGACAAACTTGTGTGGATGCTTCATACCCATACGTAACATTACCCCTCTGATGGTCCATACACAGTCAATGCAGTAGGTCAGGCACCGGTGGGTGCGTGGCAAATGGAACACCAATGTGTCACGATTCACACAACATGCAATGTTCCCTGTGTAAGCAGACAGACGCATATAGCAAGGTCTGACTTCAGAACAAGTCCCGTACCACCATGACCAAAATAAAGTAGCCAGTGCATGTATCAATTTCTACTTGGAAATGAAATGCACTGCACCCGAGTCTGTCACTTGCTGTCTGTCCCTGTGAGCTGCTTCATTCCATGTCACGGAATCCTACATGGCTAATACAAGTGCCTCAATGGACCATGGTGGACCGGAGGGTATGTGCCACTGCCCCTGCAGGTGCCACAGACAACTTTCACATCAACTAGCCATCAGTCCATTAACACATCTGAAGCTGTATTGTGCACTTCTACACCAATATTTGTCCATGTTCACCGTCAGTGCTGCTACTAAGCATGCATGTTCAACTGGCCAGGTGGAAGGTTTGCTGTGTTGTGACCCCCCTGTGCTGCTCACCTTGCCTGGAGTCCCTTGAAATACGTCATCGATTTTCGGATGTATGATCGCAATCCCTGTGCCTCTGCCTGCGCACACATGCGCATGTCGGCAGCACCAAATGTGTCCTGATTCCAGACGTCCAATGGCCCATGTCTGCTGGCAAAGGTGGTTTGAGGCTCATCCCCTGCAGAAAGTGCATGAAAACACATGATTAGTGCTTAATATTCATCTGTGTGTGTCTCTTCAGGCATTACATGACTGGACCATGTCAGAGACGTACATCAGAAATCACACCATCAGTCGTCTCTTTCACAGCAACAGTGTGGAACACACTATCTACGGCATGATTTGCAACAAGCACATGTTCATGTAAAGATAAGAAAACATACTACACAATGCATAGCAATGAATGTATACATGAATCATTAAACACCCCATCTAGCAAAAGAAGAACAGTGGACAATTACACCGCAATCATCCCCACTAGGGGTGTTAACACAAGTTCCACAGCAGCAGACATGCCACAGATATGACAGTCTATTGCCCTTCTGTAATAGGCTGTTAGACCGAGCCATCCTTGCGAGCCCATGGATAAGGGAAGCAGGAGTGGCATATGTGAGTCAAGGACCCCAAGCAGCAAACACATACACAAGACAAGTTTGAAGGGCCCAGCTGGAACAGACAGTGGATGCTTTCAAAAGCCACAAAGCACCACACCATCACATGAAAGCACAATAGACTAACAATTTTAAACTATATTAACTAATTACACTAACTATGAAAAACCTACTTTACCTATTTAAACTAACTATCAAATAGAAACTTAACTAACTAAACTAAAAGAAAAATCAAAAATGGCCACATACGACCTGGGGGGGCACCCAGGAGGGGGGAGGTACAGGGTGCTGCTCAACACCCACATGCGATGATGCTGAGGAATAAAAAACCTCCATGGGCTCAACGCCTGCAGAGCCCGACCTATGTGGAAGATAGATTGTCGTCCGAGTCTGGCTCTTCCTGGAAAGGAGGACGTGGCACAGGAGCATGACCACGCCTAGCCACAGCTTGCCCCTCGTCGGCAGCAGGTCTGCTGGACGGGTGAGCCTGGTTCTGTGTGGTGATGACATGTAGGTCTGCATGCAGAACCTCCCATGACACACGTGTTTCCTCTTGCAAGGTAGCACGTGTAACACGGAGTTCCTCCTGCAAGGCCTGGCTTGACAACCGCTGCACCTCCCGGCAAGCATGTAGCTCAGCCGAGATGGTACGCTCAAGCTGTGCAAACCTCTCCTCTGCCCGCTCCCTCTGGGACATCAGAAGGACACCCAGAGTGGATCTGAGGGAAGCATGCTCCTCCCTCAGGGCCTTCATGTGTGCCTCTGCGTGAGCAGCAATTGCTTGACGCAGAAACGACATTTCAGCCTGGCATGCCCTGTCTGAGGCCGCCATGCCCAGCCTGAGTGAGCGGGCCGTGGACCGTGCCGCCTGCAGCTGCAGAAGCACCTGCCTAGCAGGGGGGAGCACAGATTGGGCCACACGCTCCATGCTCTCAGCGATGCTCTCCATTGCTGCCCCCTGCCATTCAGAATGGGCAGTCATGTCTTGCTCCCACTCAGTATTCTGTGGGTGCGCGGCGCGACCACGTTGCTGGGCTTGACCCCTGCGGGACCCAAGGACCGTCTGTACTCGTTGTGTTGGCACCGCCCGCGGCTGCACGACTACATGCCCCCATTGACGTGATGTCCCAGGCACATCAGTGACTGGTGTGGAGGGTGACCCTGCGTCCCAATCCACCACAGGCGGAGGTTCCAAGACTGTCTGACCCCTCAGTGCAGGTGTCGCAGACAGAGGAGTGTCCACATCAGAATCACTCACCCATGACATATGGACCTGATGCTCATCCAACTCAACATGGACGTCAGAGTCGTCATCAAGGCTGGACTCATAGGCAGCCAGAGACAAGATGGACTGTAGCACTTGGGGGTTTTCGTGGCCTAACACCCCACGACCCCCACTTGTGCCGGGTTGATGTAGTGATAACAACCCTGTGCCTGCATGACAACGCCATCCTCCGGCTCCATTGTGTCATCATCATCTAAAAAATAGAGAGAAAAAAGGTCACTACAGCATGTTAGAAGCACACACACACACACACACACGACAACAAACACATCAGGCAGACATGTGACACACAAAATAGAACCTGGCATGCATGCTGGGTCAACTTGAATTTGCTTCTGTGATTAGACCTGTTGAAAGGTGGCAGTTTGCACTGAAGTGGGTCTATGCAGTGCAGCGAATATGTATGCTTACTCACTACCTACATGTACAAGGACTCCATGGTGTGTGTCAGAAAATGTGAAGGCAGTGCAAGGTCAACTTCAGGCATCACGTGCAATGTGCATTCAATGGGTAGCATATCTACAAGCAAAGCACCCCTCCACCAAGTGCAAAAGCAGGGATGCCTAGCATGGTATCAAAAGGCTGACCATAGACCTGTGTATTGACAGACCGTGTTGACTAGCATCAACAGCTTCATTGTGAGTCAAGTGACAACACTGCAAATGATGATGGGGACAGTAAGCAGGAACATGATGAAAGGTCTGGGAGGCCACCCACGTGTGAAGAGGACACTACACCAGTTGGACAGAGTCATTGGCCATTAAACAGGCTGAGGCCTGGTGACCCTTCACAGATTGTCAGACCTAAACATGTGTGCAACGCAGGACTGAGCCACAGTTGACATGGGAATGCAGATGAAATGCCATGCAATTTAGGTCATCCTGGACTTGTATTACAGTCATCATCCAGTCATGGACACATATGAGCATGCGTGGAATGCACATGGAGCATGAATGGGCACTCGTGTCCCTTTGGGGCATCTGACCTCTGCACAGTCCAAGTGAGACACCCTGCATCAAGTACTAAGGATGTACCACAAAGGATATGTCTGGCAGATTGGCCGCTGGATGTTAGCATGTACATAGGAGGCATGAACAGGGAAGTACCCAACGGCAATATTGTAGCAGACCAGTGTTAAGGTGGAATTGGGGTGCAGAGCAGGGGGTTGAGGGCAAGGGAGCATGCCTACATTGGGTACCCCCATTGCAGGCAGAGTACACATGCACGTCAGTCAATGCTATGCATAGTTCCTGGGCTGAGAGGAAGCTCACCCCACGCTACATGCAGAAGTGCCAGTGAGCTGGAACATGAACGGAGGGGCAAACTGGTAACCAGCATGTGAGTAGGGTGCAAAAGTGGTGATGTGGACAGTCCCCGTCTGCTCCACATTGTCCACCATCCAGCAGAGTAGACATGCATCAGGGAAGCATTGCATTACTTACACATCATAACCATGTACACGTGACATGTAGTGGCAATCATGCACAACACATCCCACAAGTAAACACACACGTCCTCACAAAAACGCATCAACACTCACTGGACTGTGCATCAAAGTCCGGCATCTCTCCCACTCCTTCGACCGATTCTGATGGTATGAACTCCGCAACGAGTGACTCATGCGGAGTGAGGTTTTCCTCCTCTGGTGCAGGCCCACCGCCAGTCACCAGAGTCAAGTTGTAATTTGAGGCACGCTTAGCCTTAGCGCTGCTTTGAGGTCAATTCCAACGCTTTTTGCACTCTTGCGCCATGCGCACCTCATGGCCGAATGCACTCACATGTTCCGCAACTTGCTTCCAGTGGGTATCACGGTGGGCAGCCGTAGTCTGACAATTAGCACCCACTAGCATGTCACAGCTGTGGTCCCGCACGTAGTCCACGAGGAGTCCAGTTCCTGGTTGCAGAAAGGCTTCTTCCTCGACGTGCAGGAGGTCGTGGCTGTGTGTGGGGTCCCAGCCTGTGCTGCAGGTGCAACCTTCCTCCTCTTGGACTGTGGCGCAGACCCTGGCTGGCTAATGCCGCCCTGATCAGTGTGGCCAGTGGGTTCGGTGGATTGAGCCAAGGGAGTGGCAGGTGGAGGGAAGACCAAAGGCCTGACTTGTGTCAGTGGCAGCTGGGTGCCCTCTAATGGACCCTGCGCAGCAACATCCGCTGTGGCAGGGTCATTGACCGCAACTGTCCTGGTTGGCAGACTCACAACCGGGGTGTTGTTGGGTGCATCTGCCCCTGCACTTGCCAACACCCGGCTGTTCGGGGCAGCAGATGACATAACTGCCCCAGGGACACTGTGTCTTGGTCAGGGCAGCCCTGCGTGCCCCTACGGTTTCCCTCCTGCCTGTTGGAAATCTTCCAAGGGCTCTTCAAGTGCCAACGCAGCCTGCGCTGGCAGACCCTGAGCCTGGGTGGTGGTGTCCACAGCTGCACCTGCAGCTACCACTACCCTTGGGCCTGTGGCAGTCGATGAACGGACTGCCGGGTCACACGGGCGCCAGTGCCAGATGCAGAGCTGCATCTCCCGGAACCACAGGGGGTGGTGGCATGACTGCACCGACACATGGCAACAACATCGTGCTCAAGTGGCGCACCCCTGCCTCTTCCCCCTCTGTGGCCACCCTGGACACCCTGGAGTCCCCCTACTCCCTGGTCACCACGGCCATGTCCCCGACCATGCCCGCCACGAGGAGTACGCCCAGCTGAGGCGCCCCTCACCTTTGGGTGCTCCCCAACCATGGCACAGATGTAGTAGTGCCGGCACAGATGGAGTAGTGCCAATGGGAGGTGTACACCACAATTGACCTGGGCAATTGGGGTGAAGGGGGTGGGAGCAAGATGTTAACAGCCCCCTGCACCTGCAAGGCTGTATGTGACCCGGTGATGTAGTGACGGGTCACGCAACGCTCAGGCACCCCAAAACTGCAGTAAAACCGTGCACGCAACCCTGCAGCCTACGTGCGTGGAATCAACCTCCCGCAGTACGCGGTGGCACCCAGTAACACGAAAAACGCGTACGCGTGGGACACGCAGGCTACTATGACGCTCGAAAACGGGTGCGATACACAGGGGCACCCGCAGTGGGAAAATAGCGTGTGCGACTCACCGTCTGACTAGCGCGATGCAGAAAAACACGCGTAGCCAATACCCCCGCCAAAAGAAGAGATACGTCCTTGATAGCTGTGAAGTTGTGATGGCGCGCGAAACAACAGGAAGCAGCAACACACGTCGGTCTCCACGAAAGGCACGTACAGCGAACTGCTGGCCCCGCTCACCTTTAACCCGTGCTGAGGGAAACGCCCGCGCGTGTCACCTCACTTACACGCGTATGCCCTTTCCTCGGATTACACGCATACACACGCGGACGTGCATTTTTTTCACGCACGCTGAACCACTATGCCCACGTCACGAGGGAAACGCCCGCGCGCGTTACGTTAGAGAAGCGCTTACGCGCTAAGGGCCTTTGGTTCAATGAAAACGCGTACGTGTGCTGACGCGCTTACGCGCTAAGGGCCTTTCCTCCAATTACATGCTGACATGCAATATTTTCACGTGCCAAATCACTCTGTATCAAGCTGGCAACGCGAAAACACACGGAAGACCACGCTCCTGCCCAGAAGGCCGAATTACTGCCCCCAGAGCCCCGAGCACGCTCCCACCTGCCATCTGCTGCTGCCTGACTGCCTGCTGCCCACGTGCCCTGCCATTTGCTGCCTGCACATCAGCCAGGGGTGCGTTGCTGTGACCACCCCTGCTGGAACCGAAGACTCCCGACTGGGATTCCATCGCTCCACAGCCCAGCCCAGGACCCAGTTGCCCACCCACTCCTGCCTCTGGGGTTGCCATGTCCGGCACAACACCATCTGGCACACTGACAACCCCCAGCCAGAGAGGCAGAGGGCCACCAGCTTCAGTGCCAGGGAAGTTGGTGTCCTGGTGGAGCAAGTCTGGGCAGTATGATGCCCTCTTTGGAGTTCGCGCGCCGACAAGAAGGACGGACTCGGATCTGGATGGACATCGTGACTGCCATCAACGCGGAGGGGTGGCAGTCCGCGACTTACAACATTGTCAAGAAGCGCTGGGAGGACTTCAGGTCCAGGACCCTGAACAAGGCCCGGCGCCTCTGAAGGCAGCGGATGCCAAGGGGCGCCGGGGCCACTGTCGGAACACCAGAATGAGGGTCCTGGAACGCATATGCCCAGCGCTCCACGTCCAGGTCCTTGAGAGGCAGACCCGTCTGGAGTCGAGCGGTAAGTGTACATGCATATGATTTGGACGCTGTGCGTGTGGTGGTGTGCAGTAGTGTGCAGGTTGCACATGTGTTTTTGTGGGCCATGTAGGATGTGTGTGTACATGGGCCGTGAGGCTAACACATGCGAGTGCTGTCATGTGTGAGACATGGATGGTGCTTGTGTGTGTAGGCTTGCATGCCAAATGCAGTTGTGTGGGCACACATGTTTGGATGAATGTGTATGTAAGTAGACATGTTCGTGATGTCACGCATGTATGTTGTTTTCAGCTGCATGTATCAGCACTGTGTACATGTGCATGTGTGTGTATTTGACAAGGGTGCAACAGTGATGCAACATGGATGCATGTGACAGCGGATATGTGGAAGCCTGATTGGCAGATGTGACATGATGCCCATCTGAACACTGCGACAGTTGGAGAGAGTGTACACATGCATGCTAAGTGTGGTGGTGTGTGTGCATGTGTAGTGCACTCCCTGTGTTTCATGTGATGTCTGGCTCACCTTTGGATGCTCATGCTGTTGTATGTGTATGGATGGTGCTGGCTGTTGCGATATGGCTGTGGTAATTGCTCATGTGTGTGAGTTGAAATGACATGTGTGTTGGGGATTGTGATGCCATGTCTGAAGTTTGACAGCCACTCATGTGCAACTGTCATGTGTGTATGTGTCCATTGTACAGTGCCCTGATGCCTGTGTTTTATTTCTCCCTGTCTGCAGCGTCAACTGATGAAGAGGGCGGAGAAGGTGCTGTGGAGCACAGCGGCGGGGATCGCACCGCCAGCCGGAGACGCAAGGCCCGGCTCCCCTCCCAGGTTGTCATCTCGTCGGGGAGTGAGGAGTCCGGTGCCGCGTCCCAGGCCGCAGCTGCCGGGGGAGGTCCAAGAGGCTGAGGTTGGAGTTGGACTCCTCGGCAGCAGAAGGGGCAGCTGAGACCCACAGGGCCCAACGGAGGAAGATGGCAGGAGTCATCCAGGTTGGTGGGGGGTTTGGTGGAGGAGGAGGCCGTGCAAGCGACAGAGACGGGGTCTGGAGGTGGGGATCCACTGGTGCTAGTGGTGCAGTGCAGGACATGGACAGGAGGCAGCACAGGCCGCCGCGGAGGTGCCTGTGTGCAATCCTGTCCCTGATCCTGTCACTGCATCATCTTGCACCAGCAGGGATGCCTACGTCCAGACCCGTTTTCAGGGAGGGGATGAGCTTACGAACAACTGGCCTTCCTCTGCCTGCGGACGTGGCTATCCGGGTCTGGGTTGAGCCTGTCCTGAGTGGTGTGGCGTTGCGTCAACGGGCCATGCGAGGTGACCTGCAGTCTTTTCATGAGGAGACTGCACGTCATCTCGAATGGCTCGTTGACCACGTGACCTACTGGGAGGTCACCAGGCCGGATTCCTCTGTTTGCTGGACCTTGTTCCGACCCCCTCTCACCTGAACCCCCTATGCGCCAGTCGTCCCCGTGCCATCTTCCCACCCATCAGTCACCTGGGTGCCCTGTGGAGCTGCCTCTGACGGTGCGGCCAGGCTGGTGGAGAGCACATCCCTGCCACAGTCGGGAGTCGGACGTCCAGCAGGGGTGGCCACATCAACAACTGCACCCCAGCCGGCGGAGGATGTGCAGGCAGCAGAGAGCCAGGGCACAGGCAGAGGCACAGCAGCAGCAGCAACAGGTGGGAGCCATGAAGGCTCGGGGCCTTCAACATCGGAGGGGCAGGCATCGGCCAGAGGGCAGGAGGACCCAGGACAGGAAGTGTCTTCCGTGTGCAGCGGTTGGGCCACGCCATAGATGCGGAGCGGCAGCGGGCGAAGAGGCACGGCTCACAATGGTCAGGGCGGAGAACTCCATGCGGAGGGCCTGAGGCGGGCCGAGTGCCTCGAGGCAACTCGCAGGGAGTTGGAGGTGGGCCATGACGTGCCTCCTGCGAGACCTCGGGGCCAGGGAGGAGGCCCGCCTCCGGGACATGAGCAGGAGTTCGATGATGCCTGGCCCGGGACATCCACAGAGTGAGCCGCAGACTAGCCCGCCGCCTTGTATATAGTTATGTATAGTGTTAGGTTTCCTTTGTTTTTTTTTTATTTTGGTCGCTCTTGGACAATGCACACTTTTTGTATATAGTTTTTTTTATTAGGTAGTATTTTTAGATAGGTTTCATTTCTTCAGTTGGGATCATGGACCCTGGATTGTTCATTGTACATAGTTCACTGTTGGATTTATTCTTATTTTTTACATTTTCACCATGGAGCAATGGCTTTCATTTTGTTTTTCCTTGGATTTGCTTTGTTGGACTGTGACTTTGGACATCCCATTTCTGTTTGTTTATTTTTGATTCAATTTATGTTTCCTTTAATACATATTTTTTGTCAAACTTCAATGTGTAGTATCATCTCATTGGTTTCATGCATATCATGATATGGGTTTTGAGCATTCACTTGACACCATTGTGTGTGTGTGTGAGGACATGTGTTCATTTACATACTTGCCTTGGGGTTGTATCATGTAATTGCCTTTCTATGTGGGTGGATGCAATACTTGGTGGGTCTTTGGCCTGGGAGGCTGACCATAAGGGCCAGTGATTAGGATTGTGATGACATGTTGGCTGGGGACATGAGTGGGACATGGGTGGGGGCCTGCTGGCAGGTGCCCACAGTGCTGGGGGTGGGGGTGCAGGGGAACATGAGTTGGACATGGGTGGGGGCCTGCTGGCAGGTGCCCCACAGTGCTGGGGGGTGGGGTGCAGGGGAACATGAGTTGGACATGAGTGGGGGCCTGCTGGCAGGTGCCCCACAGTGCTGGGGGGTGGGGGTGCAGGGGAACATGAGTTGGACATGAGTGGGGGCCTGCTGGCAGGTGCCCCACAGTGCTGGGGGGTGGGGGTGCAGGGGACCATGAGTGGACATGGTGGGGGCCTGCTGGCAGGTGCCCCGCACTGCTGGGGGGTGGGGGTGCAGGGGACATGAGTGGGACATGGAGTGGGGGCCTGCTGGCAGGTGCCCACAGTGCTGGGGGTGGGGGGTGCAGGGGACATGAGTGGGGGCCTGGTGGAGGTGCCCTGCACTGCTGGGGGGTGGGGGTGCAGGGGACATGAGTTGGGACATGAGTGGGGGCCTGCTGGCAGGTGCCCCGCACTGCTGGGGTGGGGGTGCAGGGAGACATGAGTGGGGGCCTGGTGGAGGGTGCCCTGCACTGCTGGGGTGGGGGTGGCAGGGGGACATGAGTGGGGGCCTGGTGGAGGGTGCCCTGCAGTGCTGGGGGTGGGGGTGCAGGGGACATGAGTGGGGGCCTGCTGGCAGGTGCCCCACAGTGCTGGGGGTGGGGGTGCAGGGGGACATGAGTTGGTGATCAGTAGTGCAAGCTGACATGTGGCTTGGCTGGGGGCATGCCATGGTGGATGGGCTGCCTGCGGGACATGACCAGGGTGCAGGGTAGTCCCTGTGGTGTGGGCTGCCTGCAGGGGCCGTGGAGGGTGTAGAGGGAACACCTGGGAGGACCCACACTGCCAATTCACGTGTAGGACTCCCGCGCACCCCTGAAATACACATACCCTGCTCATATCGCGATGTGAGACTTCCAGCGAACCCCAGTTATACACGTACCCCGCTCGCACAGGGCCAATCGCGTGTGAAACTTCCCGCGCACCCCGAAATACACATACCCGGTCCAATCACGTGTGAAGACTTCACGCGAACCCCAGTAATACACGTACCCACGCTGCACAGGGCCAATCGCGTGTGAAACTTCCCGCGAACCCCGTAATACACGTACCCCACTCGCACAGGCCCTTTCGCTGTGTGAAACTTCCCGCGAACCCCAGTAATACACGTACCCCACTCGCACAGGGCCAATCGCGTGTGAAACTTCCCGCGAACCCCAGTAATACACGTACCCCACTCGCACAGGGCCAATCGCGTGTGAAACTTCCTGCCGAACCCCAGTAATACACGTACCCCCGCGAATCGCGTGTGAAACTTCCCGCAAACCCCAGTAATACATGTACCCCACTCGCACAGGGCCAATCGCGTGTGAAACTTCCCACGAACCCCAGTAATACACGTACCCCACTCGCACAGGGCCAATCGCGTGTGAAACTTCCCGCAAACCCCAGTAATACACGTACCCCACTCGCACAGGCCCTTTCGCGTGTGAAACTTCCCGCGAACCCCAGTAATACACGTACCCCACTCGCACAGGGCCAATCGCGTGTGAAACTTCCCGCGAACCCCAGTAATACACGTACCCCACTCGCACAGGGCCAATCGCGTGTGAAACTTCCCGCGAACCCCAGTAATACACGTACCCCACTCGCACAGGCCCTTTCGCGTGTGAAACTTCCCGCGAACCCCAGTAATACACGTACCCCACTCGCACAGGGCCAATCGCGTGTGAAACTTCCCGCGAACCCCAGTAATACACGTTCCCCGCTTGCCGTGCTGGTACAGGGTTAGTGCAGCCCTTTGCGCTGGATTGGGGATTTTGATGGCTTTTCCCTGCGCTTGGGGCATTCTTGGGGGCGTAACTGGCGCTGCTGCAGGGTCGCTGCACCACTGTGCGCCACGGCTGGTTTTGGTAGCTAAAATCCATGAATACGCTGTGCATCATTTTCTTATTATGCAAACTGTCTGCCGCCTGATACCCGCAGCTGTCTCCCACCACTAACTCTGTCTCAAGGGCTGCAAAGCGACATGGAACCGCCTTGACACTGTCGAGCACCAAGAACTTCTTCAGCACCAGGTACATTGTCGTTCTGCCCTCCTGGTCCTTCTCCGAAGGCCCCTAGAGACAGTTATGACCCGTTGACCCTTTGGTGTTGAAACAATATAATCTTGAACTATAAGACTAATTACTTTACCAACTACCCTCCTGTCAGTATTCAGAGTGCATCCCTTTCTTTTGTGAAACTGTCTGTCCTCTGTGTTCCTTTACAGTGTGAGTTGTAATTTTAGTGTGTCAGAACTGTCTGTTGAAGTAATAATGAAGTAGATATTTGTATACACCTTTGACTAGACAGTTCCTTTTATCATTGGGTAATAATTGTATTTTCGTTGTGTTGCAACTAACCAACGATCCACGACCTTGCAGATATCAGCCTGTCATTCCGTCCACGTTATCATAATTGAACAAGGAGGTTTTATAAGTTACTTGTATTCCAATCTGTTCGGATCCCTTCTGGTGTACTAGAGGTGTGGGGTTGATTGATGGTTTAGAAACCAATATTCACCCCTGGACCACTGATGCCCCGGAAGTTGATTCGTCACACAGGTACTCTGTTGTGTGCAAAGCCTGCACAACATCATCAATAATTAGACTCCGATAACACTGCTGTTAGAAAAAGAGGGACCAATATCCTCTTCGGGAGAGCAAAGTCCTTCTACAAAAGAACCTTCTGACGGGACAATTGGATTAGTTCCATGTGATATATACGTTGAGGTATGTTCCACTATCGCTCGTTTTTATTCCTCTGTTAGATGGAATTTTACCACAACCTTAAGCCAGACATCACTCTGCAGGCTTAAAATCGCTTGTTTCAGAATCTTCTTCCTCCTGTTCCAGTCCTTTAACCTGGAATGCCTCTTTTTTAATACTAAATAACCAACTATATTCCTCTTTAGCCTCTCTCACAGGATCAAGATAACCCGGACTCAATTTATCCATAAGTTCAATTCCTATTCTGTGTCCTCTATACCCTTAGCCCAGCTGCCAGCCCTATCAAACGTCTGTGAGATCTGATTAATACATCTCAGGATTTTGGAGTCTACCCAGAATCTT
Source organism: Ambystoma mexicanum (assembly GCA_002915635.3). Lineage (NCBI taxonomy): Eukaryota > Metazoa > Chordata > Amphibia > Caudata > Ambystomatidae > Ambystoma > Ambystoma mexicanum. The sequence goes on from CM030325.1 coordinate 999,982,671, forward strand.
ACAAACGGGGGGTGTGTACTCCTCTTTTGAAAAGAAAACCTGCGGATCCTGCTTCAGTACAGCACTACCAGCCACTCTTCTAAGTTCCTCTCATGCCCAATTATCGGGAGGATAGCTCAGGCAACGCGCTCACCTTGGAAGCAAGACGACATGGAGCAACACAGGTTCGATCCCCGAGTCCGCGCTTAGAAACCTCTGGGTATTAAGGACGTTATAAATAACCAATTTTTTTGTTTGTTTATTTGTTTTGGTTAATTATTAAATTGCAAAAGGAAATTTTACATAACAATTTTATATTTACATTCGACAATCATAAAAGAAAAGAATAAAGAAGCATTTCATTTTCCTATGGTGAAAACTTTTACAAAACCTATATAATTTTTACATAACAATTTTACATCTACATTCGACAATCATAAAAAGCACTTCATTTTCATAAATAAAAACTTTTACAGATCATACATAACATTTAAAACACATAAAATCAGTATCAATTCATCCAATGCTTTGAAACATTGATTCATCCTTCATATTTCCATCAAGAGAATATTTACCTCTTCTTCTAACAATAACAGTTGTTTTAGCTCAAGTCACAGATATTTTTCAGAAAAGCAGTTACACAAATATTTAAGACAGTTAAGTTCCAATGCAAAATCTGATGCCATAATTGTTCTCTAATAACCGAGGAGATAGAATTGACAAATTGGTCAAAATACAAAATTATTTGAATAGAGAGAGCAGGACAAATGAGTATAATATGTACAAGTGTTTCGCCCATACCCTCTATTTTACAAAATCTACACCATTTCAATGTTTCACAAGACCTATTCCGAACATTAATTATATGATTAGTATACAACACATTCATCCTAAAACGCATATAATAATTACGTATGTTCCTGCTTGGATACTTCATCAGATAAAATTTCATTACAGGAAAACATTTCCAAAAGGAATGAACCTGACAGTATATTTTGGATTGTAATATGGTAGTCTTATTGAATTGCCAGGAGAAATACTGGGTTGGTCCCGTTTTTTTGTTCAAGGTGGATCGAGTTGCAAAAGGACCAGGGATACAGTGTACAAACAAGAACAAACAACTCAATTTCCCCTCTCTTAGTTCACCTCTATGACTTGCCAGAAAAAGAATGTATAGATATGTTATCTATTTCACATATCCTATACGAATCAGTAATTGCTCAATCATTTACACAAAAATTAATACATTTTATTCAAATATGTTCAGTAAAAACATAGAGGTAATAGGTGCTTTCCACAAGGCACTTAGTACAACTCAATTAAAAAAGAAAAGAGATATTCAATACTCAACATCTTTAGTGACTGTGGTTAGTAGGTGGCATACATAATACATCACATAAGCAGAGGCAGATGCTCAACTGTTTTCAACATGTATTGTGGGGGGATTGTATTACTCTAAAGGAAGTTTTTTGTTATTGTCCTTCTTTGGTAGAAAAAACAGACATTGTTGTTAGAATGTCTCACGAATGTCTACATATGTTTCGGCTGACGAAAAGCATCAACACCATCCCTGGTGTTCCACTCGTCTTAGTATGGCCCTCTTCAGGACAGGTGATTTCTTAATCGATCGACACAAGGTTCAAAACAAAGATTCCCCAATAGATCACAGTTTGTTGCAAGCTATAAAGACAAAGTATAAAAAGGGATAAGTGATTGTTTTCCCTGAGACCTATTTAATTTTTAAAAATATACATTTGTGGCAAAAGATTTGTATATTCTGAAATTAATCAGTTTTTATGTATACATTCCACTGACCATGTCAGTCTGTTGTGGTTCGACTAGAGCATTTATTGATTTAACAGGAGATTTTTACTTCTTTCCCATGCGTTATGTCACGTAAGAACTTTCGTGAGATGCCTTTCATTTTTTCGGCGGTAAGTGGTTTTGCTGATGGTTTAGATATCTTTATCAAATTTCTGCAGTATTAGATGTGGTAGACTGTTTTTCACCACCTTAGCCGTGATTGGTCCTGTTTTGCAAGGAACTGTGTTACTTATGCTGTTTTTTCTTAAAATAAGTTGCCCAACATTTATTTACTTGATTTTTCTACTAACGTGCATTTTGTCCAAGAATTATTGCAGGTATGGTATTTTCTTTCAACGTTTATCTGGCGTGATGTCTTCGATATTTCAGACCGCCTTTTTCTTTTTTCTTTTTCCTTTTTAGGTTTTGCGGATAGTACCTCCTCACTATTAAACATAAATATGTTATATTAGTGAGACATTGTGTTTTAACCGCGTACAGGCAGAATATGGAATGTTTTTTATTATTATCTCCTCCACACTATAGATGTTGCTGAATTCTATACGTGGGTGCATGCCTCAATCCCAATTACTCACGTTTTCAATGTTTCCCGGAACGATCATTCATTCTTCTTCGGCGTTGGGAGGTGAACGCTGCCTTCTCGTGTCCGCGTCTCCTCGCAGCTTCTGCAGAAGTCTCCGTCTAGTTCTGTCGCTTGTTTCCACAGGACCAGATGTATATTGGTTTCGTATGCTATCGTATTCTGGAATTGGAGTCACATGATCGAGCTTTAGACTGGCAAGCTCTGTTAATCTTGTATCCGAATATAAAGCCATAACTATATCCAACAGATGTTTCGGCATACCCAAATCCCTCAACTTCGTCCATAAGGTTGGTCGATCAACCATATCGAATGTCATGCTAAGGTCCATTGAGGCAACAAAGATAGGGTTTGCACCCTTTTGCAGAGCTTTAGTCTGCAAATTGCGTAGAATCAAACCCCCACAGTCTGTACCCATATCTTTCTTGAAGACAATTTGTTTAGGATCAAATACATGATTTGCAATAATCAATTTCTGGATATCAGCTAAGACCATAGACGCAAAATCATTTGAGTCTGGATCAGCAATAGGTCGATAGCTGCCCAGACTTAAACAAGGACCTTTTTTAAAAACTGGAAGACCAATAGACATTCTCCAAGATTGAGGTATCGTCTTAGTTTTCAAAACATCTTTGTAGAGAATACAAAGTATTCTAGCACAATATAGGATATTTAGTTTCAAAATTTTGTTGGATAAATTATTGGGAGCTGGTGCGCCAGAGTTCTTCGATTTCTTAATCAATCTAGACACAATGTCAATTGAGTTGTCCAATGTCCACTCCATTTGAACCTCATTTACCTTATTTGCGACCTTAGCATTGCATCCGTATACACTAGAAAAATGGTCCAACCATACCCCTTCAGAGATTGGGTTTAGAGACAGATCTTTCTGAGAGTGTTCCAAGTTGTTAATCAAATTCCAAAAACTTGATACATTTTGTCCTTTCAATGAATTCAACATTACTTCTCCATCCAATTGTGACCTTCTACCTCAATGACCAATCAACCAATTCTTGTAATGTTGTTTAACTTTTTTGATCATATTCAGTGTGCAAGAGTCTTGTTTCCCCCTTTTTCAGAAGTAACCATATATCTTTCTGCATTACCGCTTTATGAGCATGTACCTCAGTATGCCTATGATTTTTCTCACTGGAAACACAAATGCCCTCAATCCCTTGAACTATTTAATTTATATATGGAGCAAAAATATTAACTGAGTATCTCCGCATTCTCTGTTTGAATGGCGATATGTCATACTCGTGGATCATTGTTGATATAAACCTAACTGTTTTATTGTGAGTCCACTTCATTCTGTTACCTTTGAGGTTTATCAATACACCTTCAGTGTAATAACTTAGAGTTTCACTTGGGGAGTTTTGACAAAGTCAGTTGATAGCATACTGTGATCGTTAGTGGCATTATCTATCACTACAACGTTGGAAATGCGTTTACTCAATTCCTCTGACAAGAATACGTAGTCAATTATAGAGCTGTTTCCTCTTGCATTCCAGGTAGGATGCCCATTTTCAATCAATGCTAAATCCTAAATCTCAGCAAAGTGAAGCCACAGGGCTCCTCTGAATTTGGTGTTCCCACCCTTTGATGTACTAGTAACCATTTTAGTTCTAACCAATCTCCATCACCCCCTTTCTGGGAAAGCTCCTGGAGAAACTGGCCATCTCCCAGCTTAATCTCCACACTGAATCTTTTGGTTGTCTTCATGACCATCAGTCTGGCTTCAGAGCTGCCAGAAGCACGGAAACTGCTCTCCTGAACATCTGTGAAGACCTGCTCTCCAACCTTGATTCCAACACTCTGTGCATCCTCATCCTGCTTGATCTTTCTTCTGCCTTTGACACTGTCAACCATGCCATCCTGCTCAACCGTCTCCGTGATAACCTGGGTATCACTGGTCAGGATCTGGCGTGGCTGACTTCTTTCCTCTCCGACCGACCCTCCCAGGTCCAACTTGGGTCCTTCCTCTCTGATATCTTTTTCTCCACCTCTGGTGTCGCCCAGGGGTCTAACCTCTCTCCCTGGCTGTTCAACCAGTACCTGGCACTGCTTGCCCACTGCATCACCGCTCTTTGCACTAACTTTCAGTGCTATGCGGATGATACCCAGCTCATTTTCAGGCTATCTTCGGTCTCCTCCTCTCCTTCCCTCATCTCTGACTGTCTCTCTGCCATCCATGAGTGGTGTGCCGCCAATGACCTCTGCCTTAATGCCAGTAAGACTGAGATTCTACTCATCGGCACACCCGCTTCCTCCTTCCCTTCAGCTCTCTGGCCGGCCTCTCTTGGCCCTCTTCCTGCTCCCACCTACAAGGCAAAAAACCTTGGAGTCATCTTCGACTCCACACTCTCCTTCTCTTCTCACATCTCTGACGTCTCTAAGAAGTCTCACTACCAGCTGCACCTCCCAGAGGTCTTCTTCCTTTCCTCTCCTTCCCCCAGAAGCTCACTCTCTCCAGAGCCCTGGTTCTGTCTAGGCTGGACTATTGTAACAGCCTCTATCTATATCTGCATGCCTCTAGTCTCCGCCCTCTGCAACTTATCCAGAACAGGGCTGCAAGACTTGTCCTTGGCCTCAATCCCAGGGGTCGTATCTCTCCAGGACTTAAATCTCTTCACTGGCTTCCAGCGGCTGCGAGTATTAAGTTCAAAACCCTTGCATTGTCCATGAGGCCTTCTGGGGCCTGGAGCCGAAATACCTTCAACTCTCCCTTCTTAAATATCTTCCTTCTCGAGCTCTTCGCTCATCCGCATCCAACTCCCTCAGGGTCAGTCGCTTCTCCAAGCAACGAGTTGGTGGCAGATCTCTCTCTTCGGCAGGGGCCTCCCTCTGGAACAGCCTTCCTGTTTCCCTGAAACTTGAGGAAAACCATCTCCGGTTGCGGAAGCACCTCAAAACCTTCCTCTTTGCCTCTGCTTTCTCTCCCCCTCTCCCCTGCTAAACTCTTGGCAGATACAGCACCGGTTTCCCTTTCTGACTTTCGTGCCCTGGCCCCGCCAGTTCCCCACCTTCACTGCCTCCCTTGCTACCCCGGCACCTGGGGACTGTTTTCTGTATCCCTACAGTCCCCCTACCAGCACTTATGTCTGCACTTACCTTGCACTTGCTACAAGCGGCCGCTTTTCTTTCTTTTTTTATTTATCTTATTTATTCTCCTCTCCCTTGTACTGCACTTTTCCCCTCTCCCTTCCCCGTGCACTTTTCCCTCTCCCCCTCCCCATGCACTTGCGCGATCTGAATGATACCAGGCCAAGTAGGAACGTTTTTCTGTCTTCCCTTTGTTCCCCCTCCCTTGCCTCGTCGCGCCTTGCAACACCTGTGTATAGGCGCATTATAAATGCCATATCATATCATCATAAGGGCATCGCCCACTATCTGATTAACATTACAATCCGCATTCAAATCCCCAGCTATGATAATTTGTCCCCCTTCACTGACATACAGCCACTGGTCAATCTTTATCCCCAAATTATTGAGTTCTTTCTCAAGCTGTTGATCAGAATGCTCCAGTGGATTCCAATATATATTGATAATTAAGAGTGCAAAACAACCACCCAGATCCTTTACACTAAAGGTTGCTGTTAGAAAGGAGTTCAAAATACGCCATTCCTCCTTTTTTTCAGCTTGGGTTTCTTGGTTATAAGCCAATAATAAACCTCCCTCGGGGCGTCCCCTAGAGCCACCAGTGGCACAAATTTCTACCATATGAAAACCTTCCCATAACAGCTTTACCTCTGGCCCACGTCTCTTGCAATAAGATCAAATCATAGGATGAAAGTTCGTCCATCGGTGTATCATTGTTCACCAAGTGAAGATAGCCACGTGAATTCCAACTAAGTAAGCTCAATTTAGGGGAAGTGCTAGAGAGGTTTTCCCAATTGTTTTAGGGTATTAATTGATTCCCTAAGTGAAAGTGCTAGCCATTTCCACTCTTGTTTGTCCGTAACCCCTATGATGTTAGCGTCTGAGGATTCCTCCTTTGACGACTGAGCCGTCCATTCTGGTATCCGGTCATTGCATTGACAACCAAGCATCTACAGCCAAACCATCTAAAAAAAAAAAGCATCTAAAATAAAAAGCGTCTAATGCATTTTCTTAGAGGGTAAAGGGTTTAGTTTAATAAAAATGGGTTTAAAATGTTAAAAAGGGGTGTTGGAGGGTCCCCCCATTAAAATAAAAGAAATGAAAAAAATGCATTAGATGCTTTTTTAGATGCTTTTTTTTGATGGTATGGCATTAGATGCTTTGGCTGTCGGTGGAATGACTATAAACCGCCCATTCTACTTTCCTCTTGTCACCTTCTTTTTCTTCTCCCAGATACATTGATGTTTTGTAGGGGAAGAGGTCAAAGCCTTCCACCTCTTTCAGCAGTAACGACCTCACTAAAGGAGATGGTATAACTAAACTGACAAAATCATATCTCTGCTTGTGAATAAAGTCAACCAATAAAATATCAGCTGACGATATTAAGCTCAGTTCCGGGATAGCTGACAACAGGGACAGAATGTAAGGCCTATACAATGATATTTGACCACCCTCATTAAATAGCGACCTCAAGATTAAACTTGGTTGTTCCGTTAAGGCAGGTTTTCTTAAGTCATATTCCATGTTCACATTGTCCAGGTACGTCTGTGAACTCACCGCGTCATCTGTATGAGTATATACCTCTTGATTTTTATCACTAGGCACTTCCTGCACATTCTCTTTAGTAGGTTTCTTCTCGGCCAGTATCTTTTCTACAATACGTATAACTACATCATCTTTTAATTGTGTATTATCGTGACCATTACTAATTGTTTCCCTTTCATTACTAAAATCCATGTGATCTTGCCTAGTGAGACTTATAGACAATTCAGGCTCTGTAAGAAAGGTGGAATTTATGAGGGATTTCATTTTCCCTTGACTCCAGTCTTTGTGGCCTAGACCTGAGTTGACTTTTCGAGTCATAACTCTTCCTTTCAATATCATCGGGTCTAAGGCGGTAGTTATTAGTTGCACTTTCTTATCTGCCACTTCCGATGTTATACTATTATCATTCATAGTTTTGAGTTGCATTTCTATACTACAAGGTTCTTTTTTCTTTTTCATCACATCAGGCATAGCTTCTACGCCCTCAAAATATTCACTTTGAGTGGCTTGATCGCTTTTGTGTATTGTATTTGGGGAGATAGTTACCTTGTCACCTGTTTTAGCTCTTTCCGAGGTAGGAGCTTTGGCATCATCATCTCTTGACTAGCCTTCTCCATTGTGTTTTTTAAATCCTTATCTCTCAGGAATTTCTTAGACGATTTACTCATAGTTTTAGCAACATCCAAATTCTTTTGTTTCCAAACTTTTTTTAAATTGTTTTTTAGATAGTTTTTTTTCATTTTAAAATTTGCCGCCTCATCCAGCAAGACTTTAGATTGATCGCCATTCGCATTTTCCTCAATGGCCTCCCCCTTCTGGACCCCTTCCTTAGTTATATCACCAGATGTACCTTCACTAGGTATCGGATCAAGGATCACTATTACTTCCCCTAGAACAGATACCGGGCTCATTGATTTTATTATTGCGTCTTCGGACTTCATGTCAATATGAAAAGTTTGTCTAGTATTAGACATCAGAACCTGAAGTGCATCACCTATTTTAGAGGGTAACTGGCCAAATTCAATTACAACTTTATTCATCATCTCAGTCTTTTTACGTATTTCTTGCAGAATTAATCTATTAAATATGCCCAACATAGTTGTTAAGTCTGACCCATTAACATTAACATTGCCCTCGTACACAAAAATGTCAGTGTTCGTAGAGAGGCCTAGTAAATTAAAGTCGTGGGCTAAGAACATTTTCAGCGTGTAGGGAAATTACCAGAAGGACTAGAATCGCCTACCAGTATAGCTCCATTTGACATTGGACTATATCTAGATTTTTCCTCAGCTGATTCAATTAAAGGGTCGTCTATGAACAGTGATTGTGATCCATCGTCACTGTCCATAGCGCCAATTTTGTTGCATTCAATAGATTTCAGCTCATTCGAGCAGGCCTGTGCGCATTGCAAAAACTCTTCGTTCTCGTCGCCAGGTAAAGGCAGAGGCAGGGCCGTTGAACACGCCAGACTTGCTCTTCGTGTGTTAACTGCTGCAAAATAAATCAGCACCTGAGTCCTTCCTAATTGATGGCTGTAAGGATCTGTGCTTCTCCTGCATCCTAGTGGGATCTGGGGTGAGTGTTATGATTGACATTGGAATGTTACTGGATGGAATGTTTGTGTGTGACTGGTGTTCTCTGGAGGGCAGTTGGAGATGTAAACCTGAGAGGGAGGATGTCGGTGCTTGCCTATGTGAACTGGAATCTCCCATCTGATTAATATGACTCCAGAAACTGGATGTTGTACATGGAAACATAACAAAGAAGTTACTCATCCACACCATGATGTCAGAGTCATTATACATGAACCCAGATTTCCACAATGGTATTTTGTTTTTCCACATTATTGGTATAGTAAAGCTACTAGAAAAATCAAGATGCTCTGACCAAACAGTCCCCACAGTATTTGTGCAGTAACGTTTAGAAAACGTAACAAGCACGTCCAGTGCTCCAGATAAGATTTTGAGGTGGGAGTATTTTACTTTCCATTTTTAAACTTTGAGAGTAAATGTGATTTTAAGAGAGTAAAAATGAATTTTCTCCTTTACAAGAGAGTAAAATGTATGCGACATCCAACCGACGTGTGAAAAAACTGTATGGAAATCATTACTATGCAGCAGCTTTCTGCATTGTGACAGAATACACCTTTCATTATTTCTGGACATTTGATCTCTCCTGTATATATTTAAATGTTGAAATCACTAAAACCTAGCCCATTATATAGTAAAGCAAACATGAATTTGTAGTGTGCGTTTTGAGATTCGATAGCAGAATTGTCTTTTGATGTTTAATGACGGTCCTAATTTCATGGAGCTATTACTACCTAATGGTCTGGCAATGTTATGATACAAAACTACAGAGAGGCAAGGACATCTAGTGGTCAAATGGTTATTTATATAGCTCTTTTGGCAAAGCACTGTACATAGAACATATTTATCACAATTACCACCAAACCAAAGTCGGTACTCCTTTTTTTTACCTCGAAAGGTTGAAAGGCTGAGTTGGACTTGCCAGGACTCGAACCCGCAACCCACAGATCATGCAGAAAGTGCAGCAGCGAGTGCTCAACCGGCTGAGCTATCTTATTGGCTAACATCCTTCAGAGGTTGGTTAACTGAGTATCGACTGAGGTATAATGATCACAGTACCTAGATGTATGCCGAACCACATAAATGTTAAATACCTATCTGGATCATCACAGGGACAGGTTTTGCTGAGTTTCTATTTCAATTACCAATGTAACTTTCATTTGTTTGTTTTTGAACAGCACCTGCACTTTCTTGAGAGTCAGGTTTTGGATGTTTTATTTGTAGTCTTGAAGATTTGAGAGGCTAGAACACCTGTGATCAGTGTAATGACAATCACTCGCCCTTGAGCAAAGACTCTGCTGCCACTGACCATTTATAGTAATCTACCCCATTGACTGCAAGGTTGAATGGATGTAAACTAGACTGTGCACAGTCATCATTTTACACACTGTTTTTATAATTAGACTGTAAATTAAATTAGAAGTGTTAAAATGATCTGTCTCTGCATGATTATGCTCACAGCACCAGAGCTCTGAAAAATACAACTGTGCAATACTGGTTTTCTTTCACTGGAAAAAAAGCATAACTTGTTAAAAAAAAAAATCTCAATTGCAACTTAGTTTTCCATCTTATTAATTATACATTATACAATCCCAACATTCTAGGAAAACATGCACAGCGCTTCTGAAGCTGAATGGGAATTTATCAGTGTGCAGTTTATTTTTTCGAAAGGCTTCAGAGAAATACATTCTGTTTCAGAGGTGGCTTTCAATTACATCCATGTAGATAAAATTCACAAGAAGCCTTCTGGTTTCTGTCAAGTAACCTGACCTTTGCACTGCCCTCTGCTCTAAACCAGTGTGTACATGTACCCAGGAAAATATTAAAGCTTGCGTATTTACAAGATTTTCATGCGTAAAAAGGCCTAGTACTCGCCGTGTCTGGAGCCCTGAGCACATCACTTTGTTCAACAAAACAGCAGCGTTAACAACGAGAAATGCCACACTAACTTTCAGTGTCAATAGTGGCAGAAACGCAGAGCCAGCCCCCAGCCCCCAGCACCCAAACAGCCAAACAGCCTTTACACTCGTGGTGCACACTTCGGGAGAAGATTGTCACAGCTCAACTTCAGGAGCATTGGCAGTCCGATGGGATGCAGTCCGGCTTCTGACCCTCAAAAGAGATGGAAACCACAATCCGGGACATCAGAGATGTTGCTTAAGGAACGTGGATAAGTCAACTTTTGGACGGATCGGCTGCATTTGATACCATTGACAATGGAATCCTCCTTGGCTGAATCACCAGCCAGTTCCGGCTCGGTCTGAAACAGCCTTGTCTTGGGTCAGATTGTTCCTCTGAAACAGCCTTGTCTTGGGTGAGATTGTTCCTCTGAAACAGCCTTGTCTTGGGTGAGATTGTTCCTCTGAAACAGCCTTGTCTTGGTGAGATTGTTCCTCTGAAACAGCCTTGTCTGGGTGAGATTGTTCCTCTGAAACAGCCTTGTCTTGAGTGAGATTGTTCTTCTGAAACAGCTTTGTCTTGGGTCAGATTGTTCTTCTGAAACAGCCTTGTCTTGGGTGATATTGTTCCTCTGAAACAGCCTTGTCTTGGGTGAGATTGTTCCTCTGAAACAGCCTTGTCTTCGGTGAGATTGTTCCTCTGAAACAGCCTTGTCTTGGGTGAGATTGTTCCTCTGAAACAGCCTTGTCTTGAGTGAGATTGTTCTTCTGAAACAGCTTTGTCTTGGGTGAGATTGTTCCTGACGGGGAGGTAGCAGCAGATGAGGATTTGAGAGCACTGGCCATAATGGACTGATCTTGCCTGTGACATTTCACTGGCCTCAGTTCTCTTCAAGGCTTACTTGCATCCACTTGCAGGGCTGTTCGAGGGATAACACTCAGTTGCTGGTCAGTGTGAGCCAGGGTGCGGGGGATATCACAGATCGAGGTGGTTGTCTACTGTATATCCAGAGAAGGATTGGAGAAAGGTGACTGTGCCTTAATGAAGACAGGTCTGCGGTCCTCCTCATTGGTTGTGGTGGGGCAGAGAAGACTCTCCCCTTCGCCTGGGGACTGCCTTAGGTCCTCCTCCCACCCTAGTGGTGGTCGTCCACAATCTGGGCCTTGGAACTGCCTGAGGTCCTCCTCCCACCCTGGTGGTGGTCGTCCACAACCTGGGCCTGGGGACTTCCTTGGGTCCTCCTCCCACCCTGGTGGCGGTCGTCCACAACCTGGGCCTGGGGACTGCCTAGGGTCCTCCTCCCACCCTGGTGGCGGTCGTCCACAATCTGGGCCTTGGAACTGCCTGAGGTCCTCCTCCTACCCTGGTGGCGGTCATCTACAACCTGAGCCTGGGGACTGCCTTGGGTCCTCCTCCCACCCTGGTGGCGGTCGTCCACAATCTGGGCCTTGGAACTGCCTGAGGTCCTCCTCCTACCCTGGTGGCGGTCGTCTACAACCTGAGCCTGGGAACTGCCTTGGGTCCTCCTCCCACCCTGGTGGCGGTCGTCCACAACCTGGGAGTGCTTTTGACAGCAGCTCTCTTTTGATGCGCAGTCCAGTGCCGTGGTCACCAGTGCCCATTACCAGCTAGGCCTCATCTCCCGCTTGTACCCCCTGCTTAGCCCCGGCCACCGGGTGATGCTGGCCTAGACGTTGGCCCTTTCACGGCTTAACCTTCCGCTAGGCTTCCAAACTTTGCAGTCCGGATTATTTGGGGCACCCGGAAGAAGCAGCATGTGTCAGAGCATAAGGGAAAAGTGGGGGTAGCCACGCTATAAAAACCACCTGGGGATTCTGTGGAGGGTTCCTTCGTGGACCCTCCTGAATTAAGGAGGGAAATGCTTTCAGGCTTGGGTGGGTGGTAGCTTGTAACTCATGCCAGCTTTCTTCCTTTCAAGTGTTATTGGGACGCTCCTGCAAAAACTGTCTTGCCTGAGCACATCCCAAACCCCCACGAGTTGAGAAAGTTCTCTGTGGTTTGAGCCGGTTTTCACAGACTGTACCTGAAGGCCATCCTATGCTCAACAGCCCAAATCAAACGAATTAGACTGTCCAAAGCTGTGTATATGTCTCATGCTTTGCCCACATTTTACTGTTAGAGTGACTATTCTGGCAGAGGAAATGAGCACTATACCCAGTGTGCATTGCATGCTCAGAAGGAATCCATGTTTCAATTACAAACACAGACATGTTTGATACATTGGTGGTCATTCTTATTTTCCCAAAATGCACTTTGTTTTTATGCAAAGCAGCCAGCATCCTATATTCAGCACACACACATAATTCAACACTTACCTCCGCCCGTCAGTACTGACATTCCAAAGGCCTCCCTATCCTGGACCGTGCATTCCGACAGCCTCCCTACCCGGCACGTGCATTCCGACAGCCGCCTTACCCCACCATGTGCATTCTAACAGCCTCCCTACCCCGGCACGTGCCTTCCGACAGCCTCCCTACCCCAGCACGTGCATTCCGATAGCCTCCCTACCACAACACGTGCATTCCCTCAGCCTCCCTACCCCGGCACGTGCCTTCTGACAGCCTCCCTACCCCAGCATGTGCATTCCAACAGCCACCCTGGCACGTGCATTCTGACAGCCTCCCTACCCCGGCACGTGCATTCCAATAGCCTCCCTACCACAACACGTGCATTCCCTCAGCCTCCCTACCCCGGCACGTGCCTTCCGACAGTCTCCCTCCCCCAGCACGTGCATTCCGATAGCCTCCCTACCGCAACACGTGCATTCCCTCAGCCTCCCTACCCCGGCACGTGCCTTCTGACAGCCTCCCTACCCCAGCATGTGCATTCCAACAGCCTACCCTGGCACGTGCATTCTGACAGCCTCCCTACCCCGGCACGTGCATTCCGATAGCCTCCCTACCAAACACGTGCATTCCTCAGCCTCCCTACCCCGCACGTGCCTTCCCGACAGTCTCCCTACCCCAGCACGTGCATTCCAACAGCCTCCCTACCTCAACACGTGCATTCCCTCCCCTCCCTACCCCGGCACGTGCATTCTGACAGCCTCCCTGCCCGGCACGTGAAGTTGCTGTACTCTTGGACTTCCTTTATGCTGCTGTTGTTTGGTTGTTTTGTCTGTCATCTATGTTTAATGTTGAGTGCCTTGAAACTGATTTTGGTTACTGCGTGCGTAAATAAATGTGCCATTTCTATCTACCATTGGCGGCTAAAATCAGAATCTTCCCATTTTTACCTCTTTCTGGGTTTAAGATATTAGACACCAATAGTTCCGTTATTTCTTCCAAAACTATAGCGAGTGCTCCACTTACTCTCAACTCACTCATTAGTCTGAGGGGCCTATAAGCAGAAACTATTGCATTGGAGTACAGCTAGGGAGAAATGGCATTTGTGGAGGGACACACAGCTTGCAGGTCTTGTTTGGTTATTTGCCAACCCATTGCCTGACCCTGGCCCTGCTAATCCCTATGGCCATTTCCACCCAGTGTTTACCCCTCTCCACCCAAATCACCTCCTCATAGGAACTCTTTGAGTTCGTTTTAAGCTAGCCCTACCATCAAACTTTGCACTCGAAGTGCCTGACAGTGTTTTTCAAAGCAGTCTTCTGAGAGTTAATGACTTAATTGGAGCCAGAACCCTGCTACTGGTGTAATAAAAATCTCTTGACCAGGTCTGCCTGCAGTCACCCGATTTATAAGCACTATGTGTGTGCCCTTCACTGAAGTCCTGTTAAAGCATTGGCAAAGCCAAAAGTTTGGGCTTGTGTAAAAGTATTATGCATTTGCCAGGCATTACTTTTATATGCCATGTACTTGCACCATTTTGCAACTGCTACCATTGATGTCCAGTTAATACCACTACGGTAGTGCCTAGCGCGTGGCTTTCCCATGCCTACACAAAGCCAAAACTGTTGGCATTGCTAAATATTATTATTATTATTTTTATTTGTTTGTGTTTAATTGTGACTAGACAATTTTTACAAATGGAGTGACAGTGTGTGTCGTGATTGTGCTTTTTCGATCAGTCTTCTGCGTTTTCTTCCTGTGAAGCTATGGTTTTTGCCTTTCTTTCAAGGTCCAGACTCTGGAGGAATTTGGCTGTGGCTATGGTCAGAGATGTGTTGTCTCCGCTCATCATCCAATTCCGCCAGGCTTCTTCATTTAATGGGAGATGTTTGGGTCTGTGTGGTTGAAGGTATGTGAGCCTGAATTGCCCAGTCCCTGGGCCAAGAAAGAGAAGATGTCGCACTGTCTCGGTGTAGTTTTTGTTCTTGCAGTACGGACAAGGGTTGCTCTTAGATTGTTTCCGGAAGAATAGAAGAAGAAGAAGTATTGCTAATTATTGTTTTTGCAGTTATTACTGTAGTCAGTCTTTTTTAACCAAATTTCGAAATTATACATTTTTCTAGAATACTTTCAAGTAACAACAAAAAAAAAGAAAAGGGGACGAAGGCCCCTGAAAATGAAAACTTGAAAGGGGATGTTTTTTTTTTTATATAAATGGAAAATGTGCACAATTTTAAGAGAAAGGGGCGTGTGGTGGGCTCAGGGTAAGAGTTTCGATTATCGGGCAAGGCAAAGGCATAGGATACATAGAAGGGCACAGTGGGGTGCTTTGCGAGGGGCGGGGGAATACAAAGGCTAAATGCTCAAATTCAATTGAAAAAGCAAGGGGTGTTGGAAAGTGCAGAACACTTGGCCAGAGGATCCCTCTCCTGAAATAGGGTCATCTGGGAGGCTGGAGCTTGTTTAAATCATTAAAAATGAGAACAAAAGAGCAAAGGGCTTTCAAAGTTCTTTATAATGGCAAGATAGCTCAGCGAGATAATGCTCAGCCTGCAGCACACATGCTCAAACCCAGGCAGGGCGCCCTCCATCCCTTTGACAATATAGTCAGCATCGTTACACTGGGTATTAATAACACCATCTAAAACCCGTGGGATGTTCATTTAGCATTCTCATTGGACAATATGTGGGCTATAAAATGACTTATAGGATCTCAGGCAATATGACGCGTTATGGCCCCACACATGCTCTCGCTTTACGTTGGCCTGTAGCCCGGACTTCAGGGCCCATAACACCGACTACCACACTTGGTACGGGTCTTGGAAGCTTAATTATCACATCAAAGACCTCCACTGAGCCAATCAGAAGACTCAGCATGCAGTCTCCACGCTCTGGCCCCGCCCTCAATCCGAGCAACAGCCTATGGCCGCTCGATCTCCTCTCAGCTGCAAAGCTCCATGCGCTGGACGGGTCGGGATCGCTCGGGATAGTAGTGACCTTTCCCCCATGTGTGTAGCTCGTGGCTCTGCCTCGGGTAATAACTTGGGGTCGGATCATTACCCGGCTATCATATCGGTACGGCTTAAATATTATAGCGCTTAGAAGCCGGAGGGATTCAGCACGAAAGGCTGCATTAAAAAGCGACATTATTGTTATCAAAGAAATAGTCCCTAAAAAAGTCTTAAAAAGTCACATTGCCATTTGTCAAGAAAATGTATCAATCAAGTGCATTTTCATTTCAATATACAGCCTCTCTCTGTAAAGGGTTCTGCTTCTCTGCCGACTGACTCTCCCTTATATCAGCTAACTTCAATTTATTTTTTTATAATTGTTCGTCTTTTAGAGGGAAAACACCCGCTAATGAAACACACAGAAATACAAGATGTATATTCTAAATGTAGGAGTTTGATCTCCCATGCGAACTGAAGTGTTGAATGAAGGCGCTGTGTGCCCAGAGGCTGGCAGCGAATGCCCTGCATGTGAACACGCGTGCTGCCTGCCTGCTGACCGGGGCAGCTTGCAGTTGGCTCCCAGTGTGTTAATATATGCATAGCTGCACCCGCCGGTAGTTAATGCACGCACAGTTTTATCAGATGTGGGCGGCAGGGCAGCTAACCCACTGCCCGGCCCAGTGGAGCGGCGGCCGCTTCCTTCCTCCCAAGGCCTCAATGGAGCTGCTGAGCCTGAAAATCTAAAATGGCGCCGGGGGCAGCGACTCGAGTTCCTCTGGTTTATGAACACAGTGGTGCCCTCTCAAGTGTCTCCTCTGGTCACAAGAAAATAACTTGCCAGGCAGTGCTACTATTAGGGTGAGCCAGTCACTTCATGGCACAGGCAGACCTGGCAGTAGGGTGAGCCAGTCCCTTCATGTCACAGGCAGGACTGCCATTAGGGTGAGCCAGTCACTTCATGTCACAGGCAGGACTGCCATTAGGGTGAGCCAGTCACTTCATGGCACAGGCAGGCCTGCCATTAGGGCGAGCGAGTGACTTCATGGAACAAGTAGGACTGCCAGTAGGGTAGCCAGTCACTTCATGGCACAGGCAGGCCTGGAAGTAGGGTGAGCCAGTCATTTCATGTTACAGGCAGGCCTGCGAGTAGGATGAGCCAGTCACTTCATGGTACAGGCAAGCCTGCCATTATGGTGAGCCGTCCCTTCATGTCACAGGCAGGACTGCCATTAGGATGAACAAGTCACTTCATGGCGCAGGCAGACATGTCATTAAGGTTAGCTGGTCACTTCATGTCACAGGCAGGCCTGCCATTAGGGTGTGTGAGTCACTTCATGTCACAGGCAGGCCAGCCATTAGGGTGAGCCAGTAGCTTCAGGTCTCAGGCAGGCCCGCCATTAGGGTGAGTGAGTCACTCCATGTCACAGGCAGGTCTGCCATTAGGGTGTGTGAGTCACTTCATGTCACAGGCAGGCCTGCCATTAGGGTGAGCCAGTCACTTCATGGCACTGGCAGACCAGCCATTAGGGTGAGCCAGTCACTTCATGTCTCAGGCAGGTCTGCCATTAGGGTGTGTGAGTCACTTCATGTCACATGCAGGCCCACTACTAGTGTGTGTGGGCCACTTCATGTTCCAGGCAGGCCTGCCTTTAGAGTGAGCCAGTCACTTCACAGGCAGGCATACTATTTGTGTGTGTGTGGGTCACTACATGTCACAGGCGGACCTGTCATTAAGGTGAGTGGGTCACTTCATGTCAGAGGCAAGCCTGCCTTTAGAGTGAGCCAGTCACTACATGTCTCAAGCAGGCCTTCTATTAGTGTGAGTCGTTCACTTCATGTCACAGGCAGGTCGGCCATTAGAGTGAGCCAGTCACTTCATGTCTCAGGCAGGACTGCCTTTAGAGTGAGCCAGTCACTTCATGTCTCAGGCAGGACTGCCTTTAGAGTGAGCCAGTCACTTCATGTCTCAGGCAGGCCTTCTATTAGTGTGAGCCGGTGCCTTCATGTCACAGGCAGTCTGGCCATTAGGGTGAGCCAGTCACTTCATGTCTCTGTCAGGCCTGCCTTTAGAGTGAGCCAGTCACTTCATGACACAGCCATGTCACAGGCAGGCCGGCCATTAGGGCGAGCCAGTCACTTTATGTCTCCGACAGGCCTGCTTTTAGAGTGAGCCAGTCACTTCATGTCACATCCATGCCTGCCATTAGGGTGAGTGAGTCACTTCATGGAACAGGCAGAACTGCCAGTAGGGTGAGCCGGTCACGTCATGTCACAGGCAGGTCTGCCATTAGGGTGTGTGAGTCACTTCATGTCACAGGCAGGCCTGCCATTAGGGTGTCCGGGTCACTTCATGTCACAGGCAGGCCTTCTATTAGTGTGAGTCAGTCACCTCATGTCACTGGCAGGCCCACAAATTAGGGTGAGCCAGTCACTGCATGTCTCTGGCAGGACTGCCTTTAGAGTGAGCCAGTCACTTCATGTCTCAGGCAGGCCTTCTGTAAGTGTGAGTCAGTCCCTTCATCCCACAGGCAGTCCGGCCATTAGGGTGAGCCAGTCACTTCATGTCTCAGACAGGCCTCCTTTTAGAGTGAGCCAGTCACTTCATGTCACAGCCATGCCACAGGCAGGCCGGCCATTAGGGTGAGCCAGTCCCTTCATGTTACAGCCAGGCCTTCTATTAGTTTGAGTTAGTCACCTCATGTCACAGGCAGTCCGGCCATTAGGGTGAGCCAGTCACTTCATGTCTCAGACAGGCCTGCTTTTAGAGTGAGCCAGTCACTTCATGTCTCAGGCAGGCCTTCTGTAAGTGTGAGTCAGTCCCTTCATCCCACAGGCAGTCCGGCCATTAGGGTGAGCCAGTCACTTCATGTCTCAGACAGGCCTGCTTTTAGAGTGAGCCAGTCACTTCATGTCACAGCCATGCCACAGGCAGGCCGGCCATTAGGGTGAGCCAGTCCCTTCATGTTACAGCCAGGCCTTCTATTAGTTTGAGTTAGTCACCTCATGTCACAGGCAGTCCGGCCATTAGGGTGAGCCAGTCACTTCATGTCTCAGGCAGGCCTGCCTTTAGAGGAGCCAGTCACTTCATGTCTCAGGCAGGTCTTCTATTAGTGGGAGTCGGTCACTTCATGTCTCAGGCAGGCCAGACATTCGGGTGAGCCAGTCACTTCATGTCTCAAGCAGGCCGGCCATTAGGGTGAGCCAGTCACTTCATGTCTCAGGCAGGCCTTCTATTAGTGTGAGTCGGTCACTTCATGTGACCGGGGCACCTCTTTCTGTCACACATTTTTGGTAGCAGTTGGCCTCATGTATGAACATGCCCCGCCTCATTCGGGAGATGTTCATCCGGTCCTCTCTTCTTCTTTTTGCCCCTGGACTTGTGGCTCTATTTTGCCAGGACTCTGGGGTGGCTGTAAAGAGAAATCATGGCTGGCTGGTCATCTGCAGAATGACACTGGGCTTGCAGGAAGCATTATCCCTGTTTGTTTGATGGAAATTCACAAAGACTTCCAGTCTCAGAATACATTGCAGACTTACATGAAAGTCATGAAGACCTGGAAAAAGCGGCATCACAGTGTCATGGAGTCCTCTGGTCACTCTCCCTGCCATGGATTACATCCTGGAGTAGGTGAAGGCAGGAGGAACTGCTACCCTGGGTCCTCAGAGAGATTTGCCCTGCGTGCAGCACGACTCATGAAAGGACTCTGAAAATTTGCCCACTCCACTGGTGCAGGAAGGAAAGAACCAGAAGACAGGCCCTCTCTGTCTGTGAAAACAAAGAGAAAATATCGAGGCTGAGTACCCCAAAAGGAAATACACTGAATACGGGTTACAAGATCTTTATTTTATACTGAACAGTTTAAAAGAACAAAGCAAAAGATAGCTGTCGGCCCTCAGTACAACACAGCGAACTCCAGCATGGTTCGGTGTGCTCAGTGAGTGGGACTGTACATTAGAATAGTCACACTTTATATACCTTTGAAAACATGATGTTCGACCCATTTCCCAGTTAATATTATTTAATGCATTACGGATCAGGGGTTCGTGCAGAGTTCACGCATCTGTACACTTAGTATTTACCTTTAATACATTCGCCAACAGGCCTAAATAGTAACAGTATATCTTAGGATTTCATGTTGAGCCTTCTCAAACAGCTATACAATGTAGTTTAAACAAGTGTTCTCAGTTCATTATTTGGATACATTGTTCTTAACATATGCTCGCGGATTAACTTCATTGGCACAAGTAATCCTCTACACACAGGTCAACGAAGGACAAGGTCTCAGTTCATGACCCTTACATGTGGCCTGCAGGCAAGTTGCACATTAGTTTGTACACAGAGGTCAAGACGGCCATGTTACATTCAGACTGACACTGTCCACCATTTTAGCTCACAGGGTGACTTTAGGGGGAGAACCTAAAATGGCGGATAGACCTAAAATGGCGGTTTACATTAAATCTAAGGTCAAGACCTTGTAACGTGGATTTCTTCGCAAGTGGCTTATAAGCAGCTTGGTGTAGGCCAATACACATATATTTATATAGTATAGGAGGCACGATATAATTTCCCGTTCGACAAACCCTCCTTCCTTCCATCGTCCATGCACCATGAATCACTGTCGGAAATATCTTTTGCCATTAGATCGTCTATCAGGATTTCTTTTAACACATATTCTTTGGAGCTCTTATCTGGGGCCTATACCTTATGTCCCATTGTACCTATCGCCTGTGCGCAACATCCCCCTAGCATCGTACATATACTAGGTAAACACTGGGTACAACAGCAAAGAATCAACAGAATTGCCAAAATGATCAGTAAAACCGAAAGCACCTTCCAACACCAAGATCGCAAGAAGTTCCAGAACCAAGCACTAAGATCCCAATTTCCCTCGGGAACATGCAGTTCTGAACTAAGGACGTGCAGATTCTGTATTGCCTTGAAGATAGTTGGGGAAGAATCTGGCAAGCGGACCCTACTAATTTACACACTCCACCACGTTCAGCCAGAATTACATCTAATGCCATTCGGTTCTGAAGTGCTACTAATCTTATTGCTTTTTGCTCTAATGTCATATTATAGAGTATGTCCGTGGTCCGGTTGATGGTTCTCTCCAGTACTCTCGCTAGTCTTCTGATGTCTTCGGAATTCGCTATCTGTCCCCAAAAATGGCACGAATGATTTCGCTACATCTCCCAGAACCTGTGCTGTAGTCTCACCATTCTCGTCCTGCCGTGGACGAGCCTTTGAAACCTCTACAGTACCAGCTATGAATACCCCGGGTAACAAGATCCCCAAATAACAAGTTCCCTGCCAATCCCTGGGTAACCATGGAAACGCTACATTACCGCAAACAAAGTAGACAGGTGTGCCTACATACAAAGGTCTGTCTTCCCCAGTCAAATTTGCAACATTGGCACAACCTTTAAAATTTCCCATTGACTGAGTACCATTCCTGTGTATGCAGAAAGAAACTGAATCGGGGCTATGTTTAACAGTGTACGATGGAGGCATGGCATCCTTATTGCCTATCAGAGCCATCTTGAAGGAAATCAAAGATTGAAAGGGACAAGACAGTCTATCAGAGGGCCTGATAGAAGCAACGTTAAGCTTACTTCTATTTGCGAAAAGCGAGCATCCCAGGGGAGTCAGAACACGTTTCTCAAAACTATTCAAATTAGTACCATCAAAGTTTCCCGAGATGCTATCGTTCCAACGGCAAAAGAACAGTGCTCTAAGAGAAGCATAACAAGCAGTTGTCAAAAGTAAAGGATGAATATACCAAAGTAGCCCCTTATCCCCATGTTGCGGTAAATGCGAGCAGACCCAACAGTTGGACCTATTAAAAATGGCATGTGTAGCATTCATGATAAGTAACAAGGTATTGTTGTAATATCTTTGTCTATGCTGAGTATCTCTAGGAGATAAAGTATGCAAATGTACAAAAGGAGTAGGGACAGTGGGTACATTTTCAGTTGGTAACAAGGTCTCTAATGAATGTACTTCCTCGAGATGCCAAAGGCCTAAGACAGTGACTATTATAAAACCAATTATCATTATAAAAAAACAGCAATATGTTTTCGGGGCCCAAGCAATTTGTCCATTTTCCTGCCCGGTCACACGATCATTTATCAGTCCAGTACGAGCGGTAGCGGTTGCAGGCATAGCAGTCTTCAAACGGAAACCCCAATGTTATTTGCTGGCGACCTTCCGGCCGAGCGACTTCTTAGTCCTTCCACAACCCTAGCCAACAGAATCCCCTTTTTCAAACAATTCTTTGGGCAAAAAGCAAGCCCTTGATGATTTTCCCTTCCGTCTTCAGATGCACAGCCGAACCGTGCCGTAAGTCTATTTCCTTGGACGTAAATTGTACCTTGTTGTCCCCGGTACTGATTGATCCGAGAACAATGTGTCATCACTTCCCGTTGGAAGCAGCGTATCAAGAGCAAGTGAAGATGCAAGAGCCGGAACGACAGTTTCCGGAAGTGAAACATTTGGAGAGTGTGGAGACAAAATAACTGGTTCCCCAGGCCTCACGGGCTCAGAGAGATTCTCTGATGCACTCTCAACGCTATTTACTGCTTCGGGATCGTTGGTTGCAGCGTTAGCGAGGGGTTCTGTTTCTTCTGTATCATATGGCACTGGGTGAGGAATTTTCTTGACGTGTGTCGCGTGGATCCAGTTTCTTCTGCCTGTGACACGCACCGCCGTCTGTGTGACCAACAGGACCTGGAATGGGCCCTGCCACCGAGGTGCAAGGCAAGAAGAATGCTCAAAGGCCTCGGTTAACACCCAATCTCCGGGCGAATGATGTGGCCCGGGCCCTCGTATCGCACAGGTAACGCCTCTCGCACCTGGTGATAAATCAAATACAGGTTTTTAGTCAACTGGCTACAGTAATCTGAAAGAAGTACATTTTCAACATTCCTTAAAGACCGACATTTTGGAAGGTTCCAGATATTGGCAGGTCTCTCCATTACCACCTCAAATGGAGAGAGCCCAGTCTTAGTTCGAGGGGTTGTACGCATGGCTAGCAACACGATCGGTAAGGCGGACGGCCATTTTAGTTTGGTGCTGGCGCACGTCTTTGCGAGCTTGTTCTTGATGATACCGTTGTGTCTTTCTACTAATCCGGCACTCTGAGCATGTCTGGCCGAATGGAACCGTTTGTCGATCTGTAATGCCGCACATATCTGCAGGATTACAGCAGTGATAAAATGCGGACCATTGTCTGACCAGATTACTCTTGGTAGCCCGAACCTGGGAAAATACTCCTTTAACATGGTTTTTGCAGTAGTCATGGTTGTGGCGTCTTTAACAGGAAAAGCCTCAACCCATTTGCTAAAAGCACAGATGACAACTAACACATATTTCAAGTTATTACATCGTTCCATTTCGATAAAATCAAAGTGGATAACCTCAAAGGGGACAGAAGGTGGTCCAAAGCTTCCCCTTGGGGTTAATGTTCCCTTTCCCACATTGTGCTGTAAACAGATTATGCAGTCTTAAACATAGCGCTGAGCTATTTTAGAGATTTTGTCATTTGCCCAAACTTTCTCCAACATTTTTGTAACCTTCTGGGCACATATATGTGTAGGTCCATGAGCCATGATGACCATCATCATCACGTATGTGTCAGGAAGTAGCCATTTCCCGTCAACTATGTCCACCCAACACCCATCAGCATCGAGTTTCCCCAAGCCTTCAGCCCATTTCTTGGACTCTTCTAATGTGGCATCAGCTTGGATATCCCTTACAGAGTCAACACCCTCATCCATTGCATAGGCATTTGCGGTCTCCCTTGAAACATACATTCATGCAGAGAAATTGGTGGCAGTCTGCTTAGCTATCTGATCAGCGAAAGCATTCCCTTTTCCTATATCATCTATAATCTTTTGATGTGCTGCACATTTCACAACAGCTAACTGAGTAGGGAGCGCAAGCGCTGAGAGCAGTTGTACTGTTAGGGAGCCATGCAGAATCTTTGTACCATGTGAAGTTAAGAACCCTCTTTCTGACCAAAGTCTCCCAAAGTTGTGAACCACCCCAAAGGCATACTGACTATCAGTATATATGTTTACTGTAAGCCCTTCGGAAAGTTCACAAGCTCTGGTCAATACTATAATCTCTGCGGCCTGCGCAGAGTTATGCGTGATTCTCTTGGTTTCCACGACAGTGCTCAATGTGGTGATTGCATAAGCAGCTGTGGATGTACCATCCGGGAGTTTGAAGCAGGAGGCATCACAAAACAGCTCCCCTTGTGGATTGTTCAAAGGAGTGTCCTTTAGATGAATTCTATCCTTTGTCTCTTGTTCGATAGTATACAGACAGTCATGTGACTCTTCGTCACTGCAAGCAGTATCTTGCGGGAAAGTTAAGAGTTTAGCCGGGTTAAGAACACAACACCTCTTAATTTGTAAGTGAGGAGCAAACAAGATCAATTCATATCTCGTCAACCGTGCGGAAGTGAGGTGTTGCGTTTGAGTTCTGTTCAGCAGAACATCCACAGAGTGAGGCACCATCAGGGTTAGATCATGGCCTAGGACCATTCCCTCACTCTGTTTTACAGATGCAGCAGCAGCAGCAACTACAGCTCGCAAACATCTTGGCAAAGCGCATGCTACAGGATCAAGGGCAGAAGAAAAGTAACCGCATGGCCTATTCTTCCCTCCATGCTCCTGCATTAATACAGCCAAAGCACATCCATCACATTCATGCACAAACAACACAAAGGCCTTTTCATCGTTTGGTGTGCCCAATGCAGTCTTGAGCAGATCAAATGATTGCTGGTGTTCCGCGTTCCACGGCAATGGTGGCGAAATGCCCTTCTTTGTCAAAGCCAACATCTGCTTAATCACTAGTTAGAAGTTTGGGATCCACAATCTACAGTAAGAAGCCATACCTATCAAAGCTCTAACTTCCTTCTGTGTATTTGGGACAGACATGCCAGAAATTAGTTTTATCCTTTCAGGTGTCAATCTTCTTCCCTCCTTTGACAGGAGATAGCCTAAATAAGCGACCTCCTGACAACAATATTGAAACTTTTTAAGCAAAGCATTGTGACCATGTTTAGCCAGGTGCATAAGCAACAAGACAGTGCCCTCCTTACAAGCGCTCTCTGAGTCAGCAGCTAAAAGCAAGTCATCAACATACTGAAGCAATGTACAAGTAGAGGGCAACTCAAGAGTATTAAGCTGTTCTTTCAAAGCCCTACTATAGATGCTAGGACTTTCTGTGTAACCTTGAGGTGCACGGGTAAAGGTGAACGAGCGTCCCCCTAAGGTGAACCTGAACAAGTATCTACTGTCCTTGTGAATAGGAATACTAAAGAAAGCATTCTTCAGATCCACAACACTTACCTGCAATTTCCTCAATCACCCCTCGATGCACAAAATCGGAAACGATGTATTTCAAAGCATGCTCGCCCTCAACTTAAATCTTATATTGTGGAATACGTGGCAGCTTTACTCCATGTTACAAGACTATTTTAACAGGCTCGATCTGTAAAACGCCAACGTCATTGTCGTCAATTGCCTATAAACACTCTGGTACATCACTGAATTCTGGCGGCAAAGGTCTGGTTAAGAATTGAGAGACAGAAAGTTGCTGCGGTGAAATCGTCAAACGCAACTCCATCAGAAGAGCAATGAATTACCGCATTTAATTCTTTCAACAGATTCAACACCAGCAAATTCTCTCCACAATTCAAAGTCAAAAGGAATGGACAGTGGTCCGTAAAGGGACCCAAAGAAATAGGTACCGGGAAAGAAACTGGACAGACAACTGGTGTACCAGAAAACCCTACAGAAACATTGGTTTGCCCTGACAGTGGAATGTTTGGAACCCGAAATGATCAATGGAACACTTCTGTGCTCCGGTATCTATCAAGAATAGATGCTTCCTATTTCCCACTAATATTTCAACGTAGGGACCTTTCTGATTAACGGGAATAGGCGTTGGTTCCAAACCCTGCTTCGGGCAATCCTAACGAAACAGAATATCGTCAAAAGGAAGTTCTTCAGAGAGGTAAGCAGCAGAAGGATGATCGAATATGTTTCTAGTATCCACACTTGGAGCCTGATTATCCTGCAAAAAGGGTTGCTGTGTATCCTGTGCAAACTGACCTCTACCAGGGCCCCCCGCACCTGGGCGACCTCTGGATCGTCTACCCATATTTCCTAATGTGTCATTCAACATTTGTCGAAGGACAGGGCATTGTCTACGCCAATGACCCTCTTGCCGACAATAGGCACACTGGTTAATGTTCAAAGGACCCAAGGGCACACTTCCTTGTGGAACATATTGACCTCTAATCTGCGAACTACCCCCTCTAGGGCCTCTAACAATTTGCTGTAATAATACTTTAATCTTTAAATCACCTTTTCTCTTCTCAACTCTTTCCTTTTCATTATTGACATGATTCTCATAGTACTGGGCCATGTGCAGTACTTCTGATTGAGACTTCGCTTGTCAAGCGCTCTCAGAAGACATAATTTGTGACTGGATGTCAGGCAGCAATCCACGCACAAATTTGTCCACAAATAATCTTTTCCCAGACTCTGTGCCTAAGTCTTGTCCATTGAAATCCCAGAATACCTGTTCGAACCTATTGAAGAACTCGGTAGCACCTTCAGACTTCCCTTGTACACAGGCCGTAAACTTGTCCCAAATAATTATCTTTTCGGGAATTATAGATTTCAATTTCGCAATGATTCTATCAGGTAAAGTTAGTATCACCTGAGGCGGTCTCTCGCCAGCTGGCCTTTCTCCATCGAGTCTATTTATGTTAGCCCATGTATCTCCCAACCCTGGTACGTCGTCTATAGTCCTAACCTGTTTCCACAAATCTATGGGAAGGAGTACAGGAAATAACAGATCAATATCACCCAAGGTGAATACCGAGGATTGTAAGACAGACTCTATGTCTTTATAGAATCCTGTCGGAATTTTCCTAATGTCAGGAATAGATTGTCTAACGGTATTCACTTCCTGTCTTGAGAACGGGACGTGAACAAACTGCGATACATAATGTGCAGGAATGTTCACAGCAACCGTTCCCGCTCCAGCATCGTCCGCAATCTCAACCTTCGGGACAAATGTTGGAGGAACCTCTCTCATAGGCAACTGAGAAGTGGGCAACTCCAAACGCTTACTAAGCAACAGCCAAATAGAGTGCTAAAGCAGCCGAAGAAGTGTCAAGTGAAAAAGCTCTCTTATAAATACTCAATAACTCTGTGGGACAACAACTCTTTCTCTTTACACATTCATCCTGCAGGTACTCTGCCATTACCTGTATCACTTTCCTCTGCCCTTCTGGCGTATACTGACTATATGTGCCATATACTTCAACTGGAGTTATCGACGTGTCTGAGATTCATCTAATTGCGTCTTTCATACAAATTTGTGCTTCCTCAGATATCGATTTACGACAAGGAAGGAACCGTTTCTGTACATACATACTATCCTCATCGTCATCCTCATTCTGTAACCTTTCCAACTCCTTTCTATACTCAAATATCTTCTCGACATGCTCATGTACTTTCTCCACAGCGTCTCTTGAAAATGCTAAAGTGTTCAGATCTCTCAACCCTTGTGGGAGATCTGCATAATTTAATTTTCCCCACATTACACATAAATGAATCCCTAAACCTTCAATAAAAACATTTTTCTCAGGAAAATTATCCATATTAGAAAGTGTGGCAAAAACATTAGCTTGATCATCTCTCTCCATACAATGCTTAGCCCATGCGATCAAATTCCGCTTTGTCTCTGGAGGTACAGTATTACGAGTGACAACCCTTGAACCCGCACCCTGATCGACTACAAGTGGTACAGGACCACTTGGAAGAGGGGGGGCAGGCAAGTTCAATGGAGGTACTGTCACTAGTGCAATAGGAAGAGGCGGAGGAGCAGGTGGAGGAACAACAACTGGAGGAAAAGGAACAACGGGAGGAGCAGGAACAACAGGCGGAGCAGGAAGAGCAGGAATAACAGCAGGAAGAGGTAAAGCAGCAGGAAGAGGAACATACGGAGGTGGCGCAGTGGCACCAGGCCTTCGTTCATTTAACAATTTGTCAATAAATTCATCAGAAACATGAAGGTCTTTAGAAGGATAGATTTTCTGAATGCCAAGTGAGAAAGCCCTATCCATATTCCTAGCCGACTCAGACTGTTTATCTTGGTCATATAACAACGCTATTTCGGCCTTCGTTTTATGACGGCGCGCATGTTTTTCTCTACCCTTAAGCTGCTGTAACGCTTCTTTTTTTCCAATTCTGCAAAACATCAAATGCTGCAGGTCTAGCCTTTTTCTTTAACAAAATTGACTCTAAATACTCAACACGAGGGATTTCAAAACTACCATTGATTGGCCACTGATGTTCGGAAGCATGTCTGGTTTGTCTGTGCCTAATATCATTAAACACTATACTACCAATGCCATGCTTACAGTACATAGTACAAGCCGGCAACCCCTCCTGTGGTGCCGGACGGCTACATTCCAGAGATTGCCTATCACTGCGGAATAACGCCCTGAAGCAGGTAGACAATTTCCCAGACATATCAAAATATTGGTGTTACCTGGTCAATAATTGTATTTGTAGATACAATGCGCCAAAATAAATTATCAGGATACGTAAGAATCGGGTCACGACTCACCTGATCAATCCTAAGGAGGTCCAATCGGATTACAAAGATTCTTTTCTAACTGATACTACCTCGTGTTTGGTGATTTCGGCAAATCTGCCTGCCACGATAAGTGGACCCTCGTCAAGATGCCGTCTCGGACCACAAGCTAATCGTCCAGGGATCGGGTCGTGCAGCGCTGTTGAGGTGTCGCGTCCCTTTCAAAAAAGGGGGCCCCGTTTACACCGTCCGGTCCGATAGCGTGTGTCAACCTTCGACAATCCGGCATCAATCTTGAGGGTCCCTATTCGGGCACCAAATATGAAAACAAAGAGAAAATATCGAGGCTGAGTACCCCAAAAGGAAATACACCGAACACGGGTTACAAAGGAACATACAAAGATCTTTATTTTATACTGAACAGTTTCAAATGACAAAGCAACAGATAGCTATCGGCCCTCAGTACAACACAGCGAACTCCAGCATGGTTTGGTGTGCTCAGTGAGTGGGACTGTACATTAGAATAGTCACACTTTACATACCTTTGAAAACATGATGTTCGACCCATTTCCCAGTTAATAGTAGTTAATGCATTACGGATCTAGGGTTCGTGCCGAGTTCATGCATCTGTACACTTAGGGTTTACCTTTAATACATTCACCAACAGGCCTAAATAGTAATAGTATATCTTAGGATTTCATGTTGAGCCTTCTCAAACATCTATACAATGTAGTTTAAACAAGTGTTCTCAGTTCATTATTTGGATACATTGTTCTTAACATATGCTTGCGGATTAGCTTCATTGGCACAAGTAATCCTCTATACACATGTCAACTAAGGACAAGTTCTCAGTTCATGACCCTTACATGTGGCCTGCAGGTAAATTACACATTAGTTTGTACACAGAGGTCAAGACGGCCATGTTACATTTGGACTGACACTGTCAACCATTTTAGCTCAAAGGGTGACTTTACGGGGAGAACCTAAAATGGCGGAAATACTTAAAATGGCAGTTTACATTAACTCTAAGGTCAAGACCTTGTAATGCGGATTTCTTCGCAAGTGGCTTATAAGCAGCTTGGCGTAGGCCAATACACATATATTCATATAGTATAGGAGGCACGATATAATTTCCTGTTCGACATGTCTACGTCCCATGACTCTGGCAACTCCTCCCCATCAACATCCAACTCGCCCCCATGCTGCTATAGTTCAGGAAGGAAGTCAAGACCCTCCTCGTCAAGGAATGGCTCCTCCCGAACACCCAGGTCCATACACAGGTCCACTGCCCACCTTACTTGAAACTGGGTGATCTGATCCCCAATGTTTCCCCCCCAGGTTGCTTCTAGACCCATTGCTGGCAATTGCCGTCCCTCCCCCATTGTTAGACCCCCACCCCCTTGCTTCTTTACTTCCCTCACTGTGTTCTTCTGCCATGATTGTAAAGTGCTGCATTGCTTTCCGAAGCTAGGTCCGCGCTCCAAAAATTCAATAATAATAATAATAATAATATTGATAACAAAGGGTTCTCTCTGGGTCAGTACCTCGGAAGTCTTTGAGGGGTGACCCAAGCCCCCAGGGACACCATGATGCTTTCATGGCATTCCCTTTTACAAACCAGAGAAACGTGGTTCTTTAATTGAAGTGGAACCAAGACTACGCCTCCCAGAATGCGTTAGGCTGTTAAATAATCAGAGAGGAATGTAATAGGTGCCCCAGGTAACCCTAACCATATCATGTGAAGTAAACAGTGCATTTTATTTTGCACCTTTGTAGCAGCTCACTCAGTAAAGACCTGTGCAGCTACATTTGGACCAATCGTTCTTCGTTTTTACTATGCTACAGCAAATTAATGGCGTAGCGGAGGGCCCCGCTGCCATATGCCCTGGTGCCCCGCCCCCCTCGGACTTCAAAAAGAAATAGTTTCTTTTTGAAGTCACTCTGACTTCATCAAGAAATTATTTCCTATACGGTCCTGGAACAGAAATCATTTCTTTATGAAGGCAGAAGGACTTCAAAAAGAAACTATTTCTTTTTAAATTCATAGGAGTCCCCCCACAACGTGACATGGGGACAACCAGCTCAATGAGGGGAACAAGCATTCCTGCTGAAGGGAGCTGGAGGCCTCGTTCCCTGTCCTGGATCAACGGACGAAAATGCATTGCGTGTAAATGCGTGTGCATGCGTGCAAATGCGTGTGCATGCGTGTAAGTGTGTATATGTTTTCAATGAAATATGTGTGAATGAGTGAGTGCATTAGGCCAGGGGTTGCAACTTTAGATCAGGCAATGAGGCAGACCTCATCTGTCAGAAATATGTGACCTCAAGCTCATAAGGCCTGTACCTGGCGTTTGTGGATCTCCAAACTGCCTTTAATACTGTGCCGAGGGACCTCCTATGGACTGTTCTGGAGAAAGCGGGTCGTCCCCCCACCCTGGTCAAAGCCATCAAGTCACTGTATTTTGCTAATAGAGCACAGATTCGATGGGGGCTACATGGAGAGACCACAGACCCATTTTCCATCGCATTTGGGTCAGACAGGGATGCGTTTTGGCCCCACTGCTATTTTTATTATATATTTACAGCATGGTACCTGCCTTGCATGCAGCAGCCATGGACGCCCCGAGATCAGAAGCCATACATGGAGCCTCCTTTTGTTTGCGGGTGATGCTGTTTTGTTATGCAAAACCCTGATGGGGCTGCAGAACCAACTGGATGTCTTTGATAAGCTGTGTTCTGCAAAAGGTCCGCCCATTAATTATTCCAAAACAAAAACAATGCAGTGTCATCAGGTTGGGCGTAAGGCCTGCATGGGTGGTGAGCTTTCATTTGAACGCTCGGTTGTTGGAGTCAGCGGAGTCTTTTAGTTATGCGGGACTGATGTTTTCTAATACATTAAAATAGTTTAGTCAGGTTGCAAACAGCGCATTGCACCATCTACGCCAGTGTGGGTCATTCTCGAGTCTCGTGAATCGTCTTGACAGAGAGGCCCTCTCAATTCCCTTTAAGATCTATTAACTCTTCTCTGCATGCCATCAAGTGCTCCATCTACCCTGGTGGCGTGTGAGTTTGGCATAATAGAAACCAAATACGTTATTATGCTTCAGCCTGTCTTATACTGGCTACGGATTTGGAATACTGAAGCCCTACTGTTATACCTGGAAGGTTTACTCAAGGTATTTCTTACACCAGGTAGAAGGCAACTCCCATGGTTCGAACATGTCAGAATTATGCTGACCAGTATTGGGCTTGTGGACCTATGGGAAAGCCCCAAAATGTTTGGGGCGGATATAAAGGCCATGTCAAGAAATGTTTCACTGAGTGGGCTTGGAGTAGGATGATCGACAGCTGTCTGGTAGGGGAAAAGTCAGTGGTCTATTTGCAGTTAAAAAAGAAATGGGGTGTGGAGGCACAAACAAAGAGGTGATGGCTGGAAGGTCTAAGCAAAAACAAAGAGGTGATGGCTGGAAGGTTTAGAAAGAATTAGGAGGAGTAGCTTGGGTCTGTAGGCCCGGCAGGCATGGGACCCATATATGGACATACCCGTCCCACTCAGGGTGACTAAGCAAAAACAAAGAGGTGATGGCTGGAAGGTTTAGAAAGAATTAGGAGGAGTAGCTTGGGTCTGTAGGCCCGGCAGGCATGGGACCCATATATGGACATACCCGTCCCACTCAGGGTGACTAAGCAAAAACAAAGAGGTGATGGCTGGAGGTTTAGAAAGAATTAGGAGGAGTAGCCTGGGTCTGTAGGCCCGGCAGGCATGGGACCCATATATGGACATACCCGTCCCACTCAGGGTGACTAAGCAAAACAAAGAGGTGATGGCTGGAAGGTTTAGAAAGAATTAGGAGGAGTAGCCTGGTCTGTAGGCCCGGCAGGCATGGGACCCATATATGGACATACCCGTCCCACTCAGGGTGACTAAGCAAAAACAAAGAGGTGATGGCTGAAAGGTTTAGAAAGAATTAGGAGGAGTAGCCTGGGTCTGTAGGCCCGGCAGGCATGGGACCCATATATGGACATACCCGTCCCACTCAGGGTGACTAAGCAAAAACAAAGAGGTGATGGCGAGTTAGAAGAATTAGGAGGAGTAGCCTGGGTCTGTAGGCCCGGCAGGCATGGGACCCATATATGGACATACCCGTCCCACTCAGGGTGACTAAGCAAAAACAAAGAGGTGATGGCTGGAAGGTTTAGAAAGAATTAGGAGGAGTAGCCTGGGTCTGTAGGCCCGGCAGGCATGGGACCCATATATGGACATACCCGTCCCACTCAGGGTGACTAAGCAAAAACAAAGAGGTGATGGCTGGAAGGTTTAGAAAGAATTAGGAGGAGTAGCCTGGGTCTGTAGGCCCGGCAGGCATGGGACCCATATATGGACATACCCGTCCCACTCAGGGTGACTAAGCAAAAACAAAGAGGTGATGGCTGGAAGGTTTAGAAAGAATTAGGAGGAGTAGCTTGGGTCTGTAGGCCGGCAGGCATGGGACCCATATATGGACATACCCGTCCCACTCAGGGTGACTAAGAAAACAAAGAGGTGATGGCTGGAAGGTTTAGAAAGAATTAGGAGGAGTAGCTTGGGTCTGTAGGCCCGGCAGGCATGGGACCATATATGGACATACCCGTCCACTCAGGGTGACTAAGCAAAAACAAAGAGGTGATGGCTGGAAGGTTTAGAAAGAATTAGGAGGAGTAGCTTGGGTCTGTAGGCCCGGCAGGCATGGGACCCATATATGGACATACCCGTCCCACTCAGGGTGACTAAGCAAAAACAAGAGGTGATGGCTGGAAGGTTTAGAAAGAATTAGGAGGAGTAGCTTGGGTCTGTAGGCATGCGGACCCATATATGGACATACCCGTCCACTCAGGGTGACTAAGCAAAAACAAAGAGGTGATGGCTGGAAGGTTTAGAAAGAATTAGGAGGAGTAGCTTGGGTCTGTAGGCCCGGCAGGCATGGGACCCATATATGGACATACCGTCCACTCAGGGTGACTAAGCAAAAACAAAGAGGTGATGGCTGGAAGGTTTAGAAAGTAGCTTGGGTCTGTAGGCCCGGCAGGCATGGGACCCATATATGGACATACCCGTCCCACTCAGGGTGACTAAGCAAAAACAAAGAGGTGATGGCTGGAAGGTTTAGAAAGAATTAGGAGGAGTAGCTTGGGTCTGTAGGCCCAGCAGGCATGGGACCCATATATGGACATACCCGTCCCACTCAGGGTGACTAAGCAAAAACAAAGAGGTGATGGCTGGGCAGTTTAGAATGAATCTTAACCTCTGGCATTGCTCAGGCAACACTCCAGACCATCGTTCTTCACCTGCTAAGCCATTACAGAAGGGAAAAGATCACATGCAAATCATCAGGCTTGGTCCCACCCCAAAAGGGGCAGTCCTTAGCATACCTAGATTATCAGCTGACCCCCAACCTTAAAAGTTGGAATGCAAAGTTCCGTTTGGTCATCCTCCCACTGGACTATTTTACTGCCAAATGAATGGAGTAAGGGTGGTACATCACCTGTGTGCCCGCTCTGTTTGGATGTAATTGAAGATGAAGTGCCTCTTTTTATCTTCTGGCCATTTTATCACGTGGCGAGGCTGCAGTGGCTCAGGCCATTATGGGCTCGTTAAAAAGCACCATCTATTCAGTTGGCCTTGACTCACTAAAATGCTATCCTTCTCACCTCTCCGTGATGGCTTTTTCTGTTTTCTTAACTTCTCGTTAAAAAAAAAGACTATTTTCAAGCAATAACACTTTTTTATTATTTTATAGGGGAGGGGGTTGGTTGCTGCAAGTTGTTATATTGGAGATGTAATTATTTTATATCTGTTTGTACTATTTTATTCTGTGTTATTGGAGTACATGATGTATGGGCGGCAGCCTGGGTGTGCGTATGTGAGTGTATGGTGAAAGGGTGCACCCTTTGAGAGAGGGGGGGGTGGGGGGGGGGGGGGGGGTTGTGGTGTGTGTGTGTGTGTGTGTGTGTGTGTGTGTGTGTGTGTGTGTGTGTGTGTGTGTGTGTGTGTGTGTGTGTGTGTGTGTGTGTGTGTGTGTGTGTGGTGTGTGTGTGTGTGTGTGTGTGTGTGTTGTGTGTGTGTGTGTGTGTGTGTGTGTGTGTGTGTGTGTGTGTGTGTGTGTGTGTGGTGTGTGTGTGTGTGTGTGTGTGGTGTGAATGGTGAATGGTGTGGGCTTGTGTTTAAAGCCTGGATTACTTAATGGTAATCTTCATTACTCCTAGCCATACTCTTCCTCGTCCCAGTACTTGTGTATGAGGCATATTGCCTCATACACAAGTTATGGGTCGAGGTAGAAGGACGTGGGTGTAATTCCTGGATTAGTTACATGTACTCTTCATTACTCCTAATCCCACTCTTCATCGTCCCATTACTTACCTAAAGTGCCTCATAGGTAAGTACTTGGACGAGGAAGAGGGTCGTGGAGGTAATTCTGAGCCAAGGAGCTTGACAGTTGGGGTAGGGGTGGGTGACAGAGGGGATGTATGGAGGGTGGTGTAGTGAAGTGGGAATGTGCTAAATTGTGATGGTCATCCATACCGAGGCTAAGCAGGCATAATATGTGTTATTAGTGGCTAGACTGACATTTTGGTGCAGCCAGTCTAGGGATTTCTTACTGTGGGTTGACTTTTTTCTACTGGGCACATCTGATAAAGCAGTCCTGCTAAGTGTAATTACCTGTCTACACGGGCATTTGGGTGCAGCCAGTCTACTCGTTTCTTACTGTGCCATTATATTTTTTTCTGAGCATCTGTGATAAAATAACCATGATAAGTGTTATTGCTTCGACTGCCATTTTGGTGCAACCAGTCTAAGTATGTCTTAAAGTGGCATGGCACATTTTGTGGTAACCCGCTGCAGCAAATATCGCGCAAACACGCTTTTCTATGCATTCCCTCATTGGAAAATCTATTTGACAATGCCGCTTGCTTCAAAAAGTAAACTTTTAACATTTTTCACCGTGCTTGAGTCGCCAAGTCTATTGAACAAGTTTAACTTGAATGAGGATAACAACGTGGCTTACTTAAATTAGTGAAGTAGCTCAGAGGGTTGTGGGCCTGCTGCAGAGGACATGTGTGTTATGTGACAGTGGCAGGTTCTTATCCTGGCACAGCCGATTAAAATTCTCATCCTGCTTACGGCTGTGATATAACCACAGATCCAGTCCTGGTTTTTGCAGCCAACATGACTTAGCATGCTGGGGCTTGTAGTTTGACGTTTCCCTGTTAGTAACGGAAAGCGAGTGGCTGGTGATTAAAAAGCGAGGTCACGTATCAATTGAAACTACTCGCGCATGTGTGAATAGTCTACGGCGATGTGAGCCCACAGTCGACACGCATCTATGGAAGATGAAATTACGGTTTTTAGTTTATATGGAGAAAGACTATAGCCCTGGTTATTTTTCTCCTTCCCTTTTGTCTCAACTCTGTTTAAATTAAGGACTGGGCAGTTTGCGCTTACTACTGGCATGTGACTCTACACCGGCCCGACCAGCCTCAGCCCTTTAACACATTGCCCTCCGCCCCCCTTTGGAGGAGATTGGCCACGGTGAAGAGAGATGAAGCGACGGGCGCCATGCCAGTCTCCTTGGGGTGACAGCGCTGCCTTGACGCCGGGCAGGGCCCTGGCACTGCCAGGCTTAATGCTTCACCCAAAGCGACACTGGAGCTCCGTGTACAAAACCTTCATCTGGGGGAGATTTAAACGAGAGGCGAAAGATCACTCTAATTCCTTCTGAAATCCTGTTAATTAGCAGGCTGGCTGCATTAAACGCCGCTCCAGTGACCAGGGCCCTCGCTACCGACGCAGCCCGTGCGAGTGTGAGGGCTCCGCCGCGGCCTGGACGCCTGCCAAGGCCCTGGTGGGGCACAACCCGACTCTCAGATGAAACGCGCAGAGGTGTACTCCCAGCATGGCAGTGCAGATGAGGCCTACATGGTGCCTTTAAAATGCCTCAAGTGCTTTGGGACACTGCAGTTTGCTGCAACGGCATTGGCAGAGCCAACAGTTTCGGATTTTGTGTAGGCATGGCACAGGCAATTACAGGGCACTCTCATGAAGTCATGATGGTATTACCTGGCCATAAAATGCCAACAGCAGGTAAATGGTGTGAGCACCTGGGCGGTGAAGGCAGTGCCTGCCAAATGCCGGTCTAACACTACACAAGCCATAACGGTTGGCTTAGTCAATGCTTGTTTTTACCATCAATTCAGTTCAGGGAACAGGTGCGAGGACTCACATATTGCTTATAAATCAAGCGGCTGAAGGCACACTTGGTTGGGACATTTTTGTTTCACCTGGAGCTGGCATGCAGCTGCAATGAAGCTATTTCCTTTCAGGTACCTGTGCAGAAATAACACTGGAAATGCCTTAAAAGCACAGGGCCAGCTAAAAAAGATCTTGGCGTTGTGTGTTTTAGGTGGTCAGGGTGAGGCAGTAAGAGAAATGTCCAGAGGGACTCATATGGCCATGGGCTATCAAAGGATGGGTAAAAGCCAAACGCCCACAGGCGGTGTGCCCATCCTCACATCCCATCTCTCTCCTAGCTTCACTTCCCCTGCCAATAGTGTCAGCTTGCAGGCAGCGCTTACAGCACCATCTAATGACTAAAACTAAAATGGGCATCCCAGGAGCATGTCTGGGTACTGTGACTCAATGGGGTGTGTGGATGGGATTGGGTGATTGTTTGCTTAATGGCCCTTTTATAGAGCGTCTATGCATTAAAAGGGAACTTGGCGCACTCTAACACAAATTAAATTTAATGAGCATTCACAAAAGTTGAAAGATGTCTACGAACGCTTTGTGATGTAAACGTGTGTGGAGTAAGAAGGGGTACCTGAACGCCGCTGATTCCAGGTTCTCCTTGCTGAGCTACCCTCTCCATATGGTACAGCACCCCTTTTCTCCCCAGGCAGGTGTGAGCTAGAGAAAACCCTCACACCCACACATATGGTATGCTATATCATTTATAACGCGCCTGGACGCGACATGTGATATGCCTATGCTGGCGTGAGTTTATGCCATTTCAGTAAGCCCCCATCATGCTTAAGGTGGTCACCTTCGTGAGCCTGGATTTACATACACATATGTTATCCAACATTAGTAACTTACTCCTGTTTTCCTTATGAATACCGTTTCCAAGCCCTCGGCCTAAGTTACGACTAGCGCAATGTACTCCTGAAATGGGACTATTCATTCAATTGTCCCCGCATTTTGATTCAGGACTGGAAACCCCACAATTTAAACACTCCCCATCTATCACTATCAGAATAAAAATAAAGTAAAGTTATTTTAGAAAAAAGGAAATCAAATTTAAAAAGACAAACAAAATAAAGGAAACAATCAGCGGAAAGTACTCAGATATATATGAAAACGTGTTCCTTCTCGACCAATGCTTAAAAAATATCCACTTAAAAAAGTGTTAAAAAGCAGAAAAGGCCACTGCGGCTGCCATGAAAATCGTTTGTTGCTTCCTTAAAACTATTTTTAAGGCACTTATTATATAGTGTTTAGTACTTTTACGTGCAAAATTATTTACTCTAGGGCATAAAGATATGGGAAAAACATTCTCACTGATAAAAATGCATGCAAATCTGAGATGCCCCGCAAGTGCAATAGAAATCAATGCGCCTCATTCACAGAGTGCGCATCGCAGAAATGCACCCTTTTGAAAAGAAGCACAAAATGTGCATGAAAGATGCGCAAAGTGGATAGAAAGAATGCAAACACCCACTCGATGTGACTGAAGGAAAACAGAAGTAGTATTGGCTCGAAGGTTTGAATCGTTCTTACGCTCATGCATGACATTGGGCAACTCTTTAGACAGCTTTCTTCAGCCTCCCAAGCCATTGTAGAAAGGGGAAAAACCACATACATCAGGCTTTATGCCACCTCCAAACGGCGAAGTACAACCATGCCGCATTGGGTTAAAAAACGATGGTGTGGAAGGTTGCCCAGAGCACTGCCAGTGGTTAAGATTAATTCAAAACATTCCAGCCACCACTTTTTTGGGTTATAGATTGTCTCCCTGCATATGATAGAGGGTGTGCCGAGACGTGGCTCCATTCCTCTCTGCACCATAGTTAACCAAGCAGCACCTCACTGAGGAGGCCCACAAAGGCCGAAACACGTCTGCAGTTGCCTGTGCTTCATGTAGCGGAACATGGCCTGGCCTTTGGGCTGGATCGCTCCTATTGGCGGCAGTACCAGACTGATTTGCATATGGCTGCTCCCCTTCTGCAATGCCGCTGATGGCCAAAATAAACGCTGGCGTGGAAGGTTGGCAGAGCAGTGCCAGTGGTCACGATTAATTCAAAACCTTCCACCCATCACTTTTTTGGTTATAGTTCTGGGCCGGGCAGCACATCGGAAATGCGAAGCTTGGCTTCAGGCACCTCCTTTTTCAGACTCAAGAGGTTTTTTTTTAAATGCTATAAATTAGATTTTCAGAGCAGTGTGTTTTTCATGGAGAAAAATGGGAAACCTCACTCTTTACAGGGGTATTTGAAGGCAACTAAAAAAATCATTTGAATTTGAAAAACAGGTGTTTTTGCTAACGCTTACTCGCTTTGTGCTCAGTAATTGCAACGCATGATAAGATGTTTGCAGATCAGATGGCCTGCATTTCTGTGACTCCCTATGTAATGCAGGCAGTTATGCTGCTTCTCTGGTCGGCTGCCTGCTTCATCCCTGCAAGCATGGGATTCAGGAAGCGCAAGTCTAGCTGGATAAATTGCTGGATGTGTGGGGGGCAGTATTACATGTTGCTGTGGTTTGAGTGGTCCCACGGGTCCCACCGGCTCTTGGGTGGAAGTGTCCGCCTACATTTGGTCTTCCAGTCTCCGGTATTTGGAACTTAAAGGCAGTGGTGAGTCCGCAAAGGTGCGCCGAGGGTCGCCACAGGAGGGGGCCACCTTTTCCGTCAAGAGCTCTTCCTCTGGGACTCATTGGGTCTTCTGGCGAACAAAGTTCGATCCTAAACGCATG
The DNA here is from genome assembly GCA_002915635.3 of Ambystoma mexicanum. Lineage (NCBI taxonomy): Eukaryota > Metazoa > Chordata > Amphibia > Caudata > Ambystomatidae > Ambystoma > Ambystoma mexicanum. The sequence continues at coordinate 1,000,022,070 of CM030325.1, forward strand.
CCTGACACAAGTGTTAGTTCCCAATTTCTGTGTTCAGATGGTATGACCCACTGTGTTGGGCTCTGCGGAAAGATCCGCGAGGTTCAAGGTTGCGTTGTTATGTTGTGTTGGGCTACATTGCTGGGTCGTGCAATGTGTCAGCTTCTGCCATGATATGATATATGATAGTTTATTTATATAGCGCCTATACGCAATGTGTTTCTAAGCGCTTCTGCCTGGGCTCCTGGCGCTTGGACTATCCCGCTGGCACTCGAAAAGCGCTTTGTTAATGACCACCCAATCTCTAACAAAGCTTGCATTGGAAAAATCCTCGAAAAATGTATTCACATACAGCTGTAGGAGTAATTTGAGGTCCACACACTCTCTTCCGCAAGTTGCAAGTCGGCTTCAAGCCAATGGGAGGCCCGGAATCCACACTCTCCTTGCTGTGGCGCGCGATGAAGAATAACGCAGACAACCACTGAACCAACGCGCTCAGTCTATTGGCCGCTTCCTACTGCGCGTACTCAGTGGGGTATTACCCTATCCATCTTGGCCCCCGGGTCATCGCAGCAGTTGTCGTCAGTCGTACTGACTACTGCAATGCTCTGTTTCTGGCCCCGCCTTTGGGTGCTATCCTCTATTTTTGCAACGTCTCCAGAACTTGGCCGCTAGGGTGGCCACCTCCACTCCTGACAGGGCCCATATTAGTCCTGTGCTTCGGGCCCTCGACTGGCTCCCAGTGGCAAAAAGGATTGAGTTTAAATCCTTGTGCATGGTGCACAAAGCACAGTATCACAGTATTATCAAGTGCCGATTACTTGCAGGACAAATTCAAGCCTTATGTGCCAGGTCGCACTCTTCGATCAGGTGACGCTCTCCTTGTGGCCATTCCAAGGTTTTATCAGCTTAGAATCGGGGGGCGTGCTTTCTCCGTTTCTGCGACCAAACTCTGGAATGATCTGCCCACTCGCCTTAGACGGGTTGAGAACCATCTGTCCTTTCGTTGCCTTCTGAAAACATTGTTTTTTTTAGGCCCCGGGTGTTCTTGATACTCTGTGTTTCCTCGCGCCATGATGCCTTCGGGTGACCGTGCACACTATAAATGCTTTTAACATAACATCCAGTGAGCCACTGGGCCTGTCATGGGAGGGATGTGCCCTAGAGGCTTCTGCCACCAATCCTGCCTGGGCACTGTGTGACCTGGCCCCGATCTGCCAGACCTGCATCACAGGCATACTGTAGATAGACGCAAGGTGAGATAATTTACAAGAAGTTGCCCCCCGCCTTTGAAGTAAGCCATCTGTTGCATCCTCAAGCAAAAATATATATATTTGGAAGGATGGCTCAGGGGCAACGCACTTGCTTTGGGAACAAGAGGATGCAGTGTAACATGGGTTCAGTTCCTGTTCCAGTGCTTAGAAGCTGGAGGAGGCTGGCATTAAGCAAGATATAAAGGACCAAAGAAAATAATAACATGGGCCTTTTCTAGGGGTGATGTTATGGAGCTGCTGCTGTCTACATTTTAAAATAAAAAATGCATTTACTGTGTCCTGCAACACATCCTTCCCCTCTAACTCCCATCTAACAAGAACAACTGTGGGTTACTTACCAAATAAGCAAAACAGAAAGGTGAAAGCTGGTAGGTTTCAAATCATTCATAACCACTGGAACAGCTCTGGGAAACCCTGCAGACCATCGTCCTTCAGCCTGTCAAGCCACTACAGAAGGAGAAAGACCATATGCAAATCAGGCTTGGTCCCACGGAAAAAGGGTCAGTCCAGCCCAAGATGCTAGGTCACATCCCTTCTGTACGAGACAAGCATCCCCAGACATGTCGCAGCCTCATTGGGCCTCATCAGTGAGGAGTAGCCTAGGTCTGTAGGACCAGAAGGCCTTTCTAGGGGTGATGTTGCAGAACTGATGCTGTTTACATTTTAAAATTAAAAGGAACCTGCAATTACTGTGACCTGCAACACATGCTTCTCCTCTATCTCCCATCTAACAAAAGAAAATGGTGGGTTACTTACCACACAAGCGAAACAGAAAAGTAGCCGAGCAGACATGCACATCACAGATAGATCCCCACCCCCTCACCTCCAACCTATTGGATAAATAACAAGAAGACACTGTGCGTGACACTTGGTGTAATTCCAATACCGCGTCAAGTGTATCAGAGACGTTATGCACTCAGACTACCGTACAGAATGTACCCTTGCACTGAGGCAGTAGCAGGAGATTTGCAGACACCACTAAATATCAAAGAATTGTAAAGAAAATTTGACAGGTGCAAAGTGATGTCATACAGAGAAGATTCAATGACGCCAGACCAGTGAAATACGAGCACTCACTCAGCAGTTTTTTTTTAAGCTGAGGGGGTACTCTTAACTGTTAAAGGGAAACTATGTTTCCCTTTGCCAGTTACAGTTCCCTAGCTGTGCAAGCTCAGTGAGCCAAGCAAGGCTGGGGGTGTTTTACTTCCTGGGGCTGGGGAACTGCATGTCTGTATGTGCAAGGGGGCACACCTGCGCCTCCTCGCACATACAGACAGAGCAGACTAGAATAGGGCGTCTTGTCACCCATACTCAGGCCCCTGCGCGCATGTGCAGAAACCAGGAAGCTTCCTGATTCCTGTTCATGCTAGCAGGGGCCTGACAGTTGCAGAGGAAAGACCCGCGGCAGAAGGTAAGTTTGTTTATGTTCATGTTTTTTTCATTTAAGAAATGTGGATAGATGCGTACGAGCTTGTGTTGTTAGGTGAAGAATGTATGATGATGGATGTTGGTGTGAATGAGAGTGTGATTGCTGTGTGCATGTTGTGTGCTTGCAGTCTGTATGTTGTCTAAATGTGTGTGTTTGTATGTTCATTTATTTATTTAAATATGTGTATGGATGCATGTATGCTTGTGTTAAGAGTGAGTGCATGATGGGTGCTTGTGTGAATGAAAAGAGAGTGCTTGCTGTGTGCATGTTATGTAAATGTGTCTGTTTGTATGTTCATTTATTTATTATTTAAATATGTGTATGGATACATGTATGCTTGTGTTATGAGTGAGTTCATGGTGGGTGCTCGTGTGAATTAAACATAGAGTGCTTGCTGTGTGTATTTTGTGTGAATGTGTGTGTTTGTATATTCATTTATTTATTATCTAAATATGTTTATGGATGCGTGTATGCGTAAATTATGAGTGCATGGTGGGTGCTCCTGTGAATGGGACAGCGATTGCTTGCAGTGTGTATGTTATCTAAATGTATGCATTTGTATGTTAATTTATTTCAGTATGTGTATGGATATGGGTATGCTTGTGTTTTGAGTAAGTGCATAATGGATGCTCATGTGAATGGGACAGCAAGTGCTTGCTGTGTGTGTATGTGTGTGTGTGTTTGTGTGTTTGTTTGTGCTGGTCCAAGCTGATTTTGGCGAGTGGGGATAGGAGGTTTGTACAACAAAGACATTTTAAAACTAGTATCTGTGAGCAATGTTTTGAATGTGGGGATTTGTGTTCGAGGCTCCATGTGTTGTAACCGTATGGGTAAGATTCAGTGCCTCGGGTGGGTGGTAGTGTTTTGTGTTGGTGGGGCTGTGGTGGGTTTGGTTTGGCGTACTGGTTAGATAGTGTCAATAAGGCATCCAGAGTCAAGGGTAGCCCAGCTGTTTTATCGTGTGTATTAGTGTTTAATTGCATTGTTCATGGTTTTATGGACTATGTGGGTGGTTCACTCTAGGTGTGCTTCAGCATATGGAGATGCTGGGTGTGAAAATAGAATTGATTCTTGGTTGGTTTGTGTGTAGCGTGGCTAGCCCCATTCTGGTGTAGTGGTGTCAGTTATGTTGGAGGAGCAGGAAGGGGAAATGGGTTAGTAAATCGGCTTGTTTGTCAGAGCCTTTGCTTGATTGTATCTAGCCAGCTTCTCGGTTGTGGTTCTTCGACCCATCTCGTCTCCTCTCTAGTTGTTTGTCTGTTGTGTTATTGTTGCTGGTGTCCCTTCGAGGTTGACATTGTCTGTTGAATAGCCAGGTTTTGAGTGGTTTGCTGAACGTGATGTGCTCTTCAGTGGTTCTAATTTCTTTGGGCATGGTGTTCTGGATATTAGCAATTAGACAGGAGAATGCTGTCCCGCCGAATTCCCATTTTTCGTAGTGTTTTGCCTCTTTTTTTAGGTCGTTGCTGGATCTAAGGTCTCTTGCTTGGGGATACCAGCTAATCTTCTCTTGCAGAAATTCAGGTCCTTGTCTGTGCAAGGGGTTGTGGGCAATGCAGAATGCTTTGAATTTGATGCATTTTTTTACTGGTAGCCAGTGTAGGTTTTTCACTGCTGGAGTGATGTGGTCTCTTCTGTTTAGTCTTAATAGGATCATGGCTGCTGTGTTTTCCATCCTTTGGAGTTTCTTGGTGAGTCTTTCCGGCATGCCTAGGTAGAAGCTGTTTGTGTAATCAATGCTTGTGTGTATCAGGGATATGATTGTGAGGGTTCTGTGGGGGAAGGAGAGGTAGGGGAGTAATCGTCTGAGTAGTCGTAGGAGGAAGAAGCATTTTTTGGTGATTGCGTTGACTTTCAGTTCCAGATAAAGTCCATTGTCCATTAATATTTCTAGGTTATTTACTACATCAGTAGTCTCTGGTTGTGTTCCCATGCTGGTCGGCCTGTCCAGTTGTGGGTTACCTCTGTCGAATCCTGCCAGTGTGACAGAATTATTTCCATTTTTGCAGGTTCAGTTTAAGGTTGTTCATTGTCATCCACTTGTAGATGTCTGTTAGACAGTTGTTGAGGCTTTTATTTTGTTCCTGGCTTCTGTTAGTTTTCACAATCAGTTGTGTGTCGTCTGCGTAGTTGTAGGCGTTAAGTCCGTGGGTTCGAATGATTTTCATCAGTGGTCACATGTAGAGCTTGAAAAGCAGGGGAGAGTCTGGATCCCTCTGGGACTCAATAGGATATGTTATTGGTGTTCGAGGTGAAATGTGATAGGTAGGTGCTTTCGATTAATTTTGTTAGGAATGAGGTAAGCCACATTAGTACAAATTCCTGTATGCCACATTCCATCAATCTTTTTATTAATGTTGCGTGGCTGATTGTGTCAAGTGCCGCTGATATGTCCAATAGTATCAGGGCCAATTGGGCATCGTCATCTGAGTATTTTCAGGTCGTTCCATATCTACAGGAGTGCTGATTCTGTTCCTCTCCTTAGTCTGAATCCAACTTGTGACCGGTCGACTATTCTGTTTTGACGTATTTTGGACATGTTTTCATACTTTGGCATGCATTTTTAATGGTAAAGCCAACTGGAGTATGTTTTTACGTGGGGATACTGTTATATATTTGCAGAAAAAACATGGATATGTTTTCTTATAGTATCATTAATGGCATTATGCCCAAAGTCAACATGAGTGGGAATATTAGGGTATAATGGTGCAGTCAGCATGGAAATGTATGGGCACAGCCAGTGTGAAATTGTTTTATACTGGCACATATTGTGCGAAAAGGCATGAAAATGCCTTGGAGAAATGCTCCTCTGCACTGTTGGTGACTTGCATCTATTAGATATTTTCATGAGTTGCCCTACCAAACCAATTTCAAACTGTTTGGCTTTTTACCCAATTTTTCTAAAAAAGTGTGCTCTAAAATGCAACACTTTAAACCACTATTTAAAAAAAGATTCTCGGTGGAAACCCCCTCCCCCCTAACTCCCTTTATTAGTATGGGCTCCCTCACTACACTCGCTCACTGTGGCATATCGGAGACATATATTTCCACCCCTCCAGTTAAAAAATTAATCAGCCGCCACTGAATGACACACAGAAACAATATGCGAAAACCTAAAGAATTAAGAGGTCACTAAAGAAACAAAAGTAAGCATACATACAAGTGAGAAGAAACCATATATACAAAGAAGATAAGTAACCAGATGAGTAGCAAATGTATATACGCAGAAACGCAAGGTAGATGAGTTATATAGAAGCTTGCTGCAGTAGAAAATATTACATGGATAAAGCGGCCATGTTGAAAACATGGACGCCGGCTCTCAATAATAGTAAGCTAAGAGCTCGAAGGAGAAAGACCAGGGCTGGAGAATTGAGAGAAGCTGGAAATACAAATTCTTGCATGAACAAAGAAGAGTTGTTGGCAAGGATACCACAGCGAGAAGAAAGGTACAAGGATGAGTTAACGAGGATAAGCAATGTACGCAGGACATATTTCCTGTGGATTAAGTAAATGAGCGAGCATTTTCAAATGCCAAGTATTGATGATCAAAGATGCAAGACAGCATAAGTGAGACGGAACAACCAAGTCTCTAGAGGCCGAGACGGTAATGACACCCAAGATAATTGAATCAAATAGCACTAAAGAAAAAGGCGAATGGAAGCTATCTTGGTCTCTTCCCATGTGGTGTAAGACCAGAAAACAAGGTCTATTCATGAGCTTCAGGCGAAGATAACGATGTACCTTAACTCCTCTTATAGTTCGAGAGAAGAGAACATCCAGCAAGGCTAAGTACAACATAGAGGTCTTGGATGGAGGTTTGGCTGATGAGAGAAGGTAGACTAATTGGGCAAGTGGGCAGTATTCTGAGGTTGTTCTCTGAACCTGTGACACATCTCTCTTGTAATACAACCATGTGGCTTACCACGGTTTCACAACCTGATCATGCTGTAACCATGAATGTTGCAATCTGTCATTCACCAATGCGCCGCCAATTTGTGCACCTTCTTTTTCACTCCAAACACTTCACCTACCACAGCCTTGAAAAAGACTACAGTCGAAACGTGTGTCAGCTTTTTGTTTCACCTTACACGGCTCATGTTGCCTGAACTTGTCACGTGTTCTTGAATACATTAAAAAACATGTACAGCAACAAGCAATGACTGATGTGTCTAGATTTTCCATCAAACTATCTATACTTGGTACAAAGATAACCTCACAGAAAGTGGACATCCACCAACTGCCAGCGCCCACTACCAACAAGGCTTGTCACCCACTATGTAATGATGATCATACAATGTTGCATGGGCCAATCTGCTACTGTTATGCTGCTATAATCTGCATTTTACATATTTAGAGGGAGGTTCAAGGCTTGCCAGCCAGAGAAGAGGCAGCCAATAATGTTAGTAACACTTACCGGGACTATAAGTAGATGTGCTCCCCTAATCAATCGCCGATAGGTTTCATCATTTGCCACATAGGATGACATCACAGCTGAGCAAGGTATAGAGCCTTTGTGTGCCTGAAATATAACCGATAGTGCATGGACTACAATTCGTTGTTCACCAGATGTCTGGACTTTATTATACTGATAATAAAGTAGTACTTTGACATATTCTTGGAGTCTGTCCGGTTATTTGAGTCCAAGATTATTTGTTAAGGTAATTCCTTTCTGCACATAAACACACCCAAAAAGTGCTACTGCACATTTGATAGCAGTGCGGATGGTTCAGATCCAGATCCTCAGATTCTTGACTTCTTCTACCATTAGCTGGAAAGCTGCAGAGTTTCCTGCGGAGAGCGGTGCTATAACACGTGTGACCAGAAACGGTTTGCAGGTGCTCCTTTGAAGAAATTCCTCTCAGGTCCAGGCAGGTGCCCCGTGGACTGAAGGTGAACACTGGTCGATAGGGGAAGAGTCAATACCGAATGCCTCGAGCTGAATAACTGATGTAGGAGAAACATTGAAAGTGGCAAATAAAAGGGGAGAGGTCATATTGCATGTATATATATATAGTGGGAGAACCTAACAAGATATATCAGGGAAAATTAGATACCTTGATACCTGTCTTTAAGGAGAGAGAAGAGACGCACCAAACTCTGGAAAAGAGTATTATTTAAGGGGTTCCTGCGGCGACTGCCAAAGAAGGGCTTGCAACACACAGCAAAATGGAGTAAAATAGAGATGAGATACATCTGTTAGGAAAATAGGACAAGACGATCGTACACATGTGTTTCTGGGGGTTTTGGAAAAATATCAGTGTAAAAAATATATTGACGCATTTTGTATTAATGATGATAAAATAGGATGAAAGCTTAAACACTGCAAGAACGATAGCAATTACATCTGGTAAATGATTAGGCCCTAGAAAAGCAATCGATTGGCACCAATCAGACATAGGAGGGATAACGTCAGAGAAAAAAAGATAAAGTAAGATTATAAAACTATCACTAATAATAACAGGATAGTACGAATTGATAAACACTATAAACTAAGAGATACAATGGATGTCATTGTATACATTTGAAAATTGGAGAAATTGGTTTGTAGGAGATGGGCAGCGATTGATGGTGCTGGCCAAAGTGATTGGTAAAGTGTGATTAATTCCTTATATAAAAAACGAGAAAGAAACTGGTAGTATTGACAGTTATAAATGACTTGTCATTATGAGGGGCACTCCCTTTTGCATCTATGCAGGACATTACGAAGATACACACCTAAGAACAGGAAGTACCATGCTGAGTGGATAGAAGTCATGACTAATAAAACACTTATGCCGTGGCCTCAAGAAGGGTCATCCTCAAAGGCAGTGCTGCGACACATGATGACATACTTGCATGCTACATACACGGGGAAGAAGTTAGAGAAAAGGTTAGATGTTTTAGAATTATGGAAGATGTACCAGAGTGAGAGAGAAGATCCGCCCGAGAAGGAGTGGATGCTTAATCAGCATAAAAAGGAGGACATAATACCCTCAGCTTCTCTTTCTCCTTCTAAAAATGATAGCACAAAAGAAGACAAACAGGGGCTCTATTCTCTGAAGGAATTAAAATCAGTGGTGGGTGTGTTAATCCCACATACGCATCTGCTGCTTATAATAGTGAAGACAGCTTGATATGATATGATATGGCATTTATAACGCGCCCATACACAAGTGTTTCAAGGCGCGACGAGGCAAGGGAGGGGGAACAGAGGGAAGACAGAGACAGCGATCCTACTAGGCCAGGTGTCAATCAGATTGCGCAAGTGCATGGGAAGGAGCAAGGGGGAAAGTTCAAGGGAGAGGGGGAGGGGATAATGCAGTACATGGGATAATAGAATAAATAACAGTAAGTAAAAGTAGGGCCAGCTGGTGGCAAGTGCAAGGGTAAGTGCAGACATCCAGTGTCAAGTGCTGGTAGTGGGACTGTAGGGATCCAGAGACAGTGCCCAAGTGCGGGGGTTGCCAGGATGGCAGTGCAGGTGTGCGACTGGCAGGGGAGGTGACCTGGGCCCGGAACAGAGGGTGGCCATGTAACCAGTGCAATTTCAGCCAGGAGTTCAGCAGGGGAGAGGAGGAGAAAAAGCAGAAGCAAAGAGAAAGGTTTTGAGGTGCTTCCGGAACCGGAGATGATTCTCCTCAAGTTTCAGTGAGGCAGGGAGGCTGTTCCAGAAGGAGGCCCCAACAAAAGACAGAGATCTACCACCAACTCGTTGTTTGGAGAAGCGACTGACCCTGAGGGAGATGGAGGCGGATGAGCGAAAAGCTTGAGAAGGAAATATTTAGGAAGAGAGAGTTGAAGTTATTGAGGCCCCAGGCCCCAGAAGGCCTTGTGGACAATGCAGAGGGTTTTGAAACTTAATCCTCACATCCACTGGGAGCCAGTGCAGAGATTTCAGTCCTGAAGAGATACGATCCCTGGGCTTGAGGCCAAGGACAAGTCTCACAGTCCTGTTCTGGATGAGTTGTAGAGGGTGGATAGTAGAAGCAGGCAGATTTAGAAAGGGGCTGTTGCAATAGTCCAGCCTAGAGAGAACCAGAGTTCTGGAGACAGTGAGCTTCTGGGGGAAGGAGAGGAAAGGAAGAATACCTCTGAGGAGGTGCAGCTGGTAGTGTGACTTCTTAGAGACATCAGAGATGTGAGGAGAGAAGGAATGTGTGGAGTCGAAGATGACCCAGAGGTTTTTAGCCTCACAGGTGGGAGCAGGAAGAGGGCCAAGAGTGGCTACCCAGAGAGTGACAGGAAAGGAGGGAGCAGGTGTGTCGATGAGGAGAATCTCATTCTAACTGGCATTAAGGCAGAAATCATTGGCGGCATGCCACTCCTGGATGGCGGACAGAGAGTCAGAGATGAGAGAGGGAGAAGAGGTGGCTGAGTGTAGTCTGAAAATGAGTTGCGTGTCATCCACATAGCACTGGAAGTTGGGGCACAGCGCGGCAATGCAGTGAGCAAGAAGGGCCAGTTATTGGTTAAACAGCCACGGAGAGAGGTTAGACCCTTGGGGAACACCACAGGTAGACATAAAGATAAAGGAGAGGAAGGACCCAAGTTGAACCTGGGAGGGTGGATCAGAGAGGAAAGAAGTCAGCCACGCCAGGGCCTGACCGTTGATATCCAGGTTATCACGGAGACGATTGAGCAGGATGGCATGGTTGACCGTGACAAAGGCAAAAGAGAGATCAAGTAAGATGAGGACCCAGGGGGTGTTGGAGTCAAGTAAGAATAAATAACGTAATATATGTCCACACATGAGGAACATAGAGAGCTAGATGAGAGAAAGCACAGACGGATAGAAATAGAGGAGGAAGCCAGAAGACAGAAAAGAGAGAGAGAGACTAAGCAAGTGGAATGACAATAGTATAAACGAGTGGATGGGAGGACAGACATTGCTTAAATTAGACGGAAAGGGTATTGACGATGTTATCGAGAGAGAGGAAAGAGAAAAGCAGAAAAATGAACAAGAAAGGGCATACAAGGAAGGGAATGAAAAAGAAAGGAAGAGAACGGAAGATTGGAGAAGGTATAAAGAACAGAAAAAAGACAAAGAGAGAATAGAAGAGAAGAAATGTGAAAAAATAGAAGTCCAAAGATTGAACAACCTCGGTTGCAAAAAAGACAAGAGGAAGAAGAGAACAGGGAATGAGAAGAAGAGAAGAAGAAATGAGAAGGAGTAAGAGACAAAGAGATGATGAAATAGATCATATTGTTAATACAAGTATGATACCCATTGAAGAACAAGAGCGATGGAAGGAAGAGAGAGGATCACAACAGCCCCAAAGGGAGTTATAGGGGATACCGAGAATACAAACATGGGTCGACGGGCATGAGGCAGAAGACATAGGGAAAAGAATTGGGCATCTATATAGACAAACGAGAGAGAAGAGCGGTTATACTGCTATGGGGAGCATCTCAGGAATGCTTCTGGTGAAGTTGTATGGAGACAAAGGAGAGCCCCTGGGCCCAGCTGAGTAAGTATTTATTTTTATGAAGAACCAGCAATAAAACCGGTTCTTTTGAAGCGATAGTAGCCGGATTGTCAAATTTTCTTGGTGTAGAGCTTACTGGTACAAGCTCAGGTGCTGGAAACTATTATTGCAAAGGCATAGAAAAAAAAATGTTGCTCTTTTTTAAATTATTATGTTTGTAGATAGGACAAATAATTTGAAATTTTTCTATACAATATACTTTGAAATTCTTATTTTTGCAAACTGTACAAAATAGCAGTGAGTATACAAACATACACGTTTTATCTCCATTCCATGCATAATATCAATATACAACACGATCAATTTTCCTTTCAGGTGGTTACGTACGACATATGATCAACATGCTCAATGAACAGCCGCTGTGTTTCGCGCATTTTTGCGCTTTATCAAGGCTTCTGGCAAAATACAACTGTATTGTCTACTAGTTGTTTTGAGAGAGCAGTGATCCCTCTTATCTTTACACCTGATCCCAGTCAGGACAAGCACTGAATGTGATCCACAGTGCGAATGTTGCTCTAGAAAGTATTAACCCTTACAGGCAAGGAGCTTCCAACAGTGGGCTTTGTTTTATACTTGACTGGGAAATCAATTGCCAATGTTACTGGCCAGTGGTTGACAGTAGATCCATAAGAAAGCCTCCAATGGGGCAGGGCTAGACACATGTTATGTTATTTGGTATTTGTATAGCGCTTGCTGTCATTATTATGGCTTTGAAGCAATGTGGTGGAGGAACGCCCTACGGAAGACCATTGTCTGTGCAAACATGTAAATAAAACGAGCAGTCATTTGAATTCAGTGATTAGCAGAGATGACTAGGTTAACACATTTTAAATCGCAGAGTGCATATTGTTCAGGCGCAGGGAAGACTACTATGTTGTTGACTATGTGACAGCTGGACCAAATTCTTCGTGGGACTCTGTATTCTGGGGGTTGCAGCGCAGAGGGGGCATGGTCATTATGAATAGTCTAACAATCCCTAGGGCAACTGTCTACAGTTGAGGGCTCTGCTATACTTTACATGAGGAAGACATGCACAATGACTAACATGCAGTTACATGCAAATTACATGCACAGTTGTGAGATAGGACAGACACAGATGCAATCTGGAGTCATAGTTAACTTCAGTGTGAACACAACACACCAGGGTTAACACAACACACCAAAAACCAGGAAGACTTTTAAGGCAATTTAAATGTGCACGGGCAAACAAGAGGGTTAAGTTCCCCATCTCTTATCATCAGCAAAGGTTGTAGATAGGTTGTTTCTAATGACCAAGAGGGCCGCTTTTGCCCTTCTACCGCGCCTGATGCCTAATTGCTTTGGTACCAGATTTTCTGTTGCCAGAGATTTCCAAACCCTCCAATTTGCCTCCAAAACATTGGTAGATTTTCCACAGCAAAATATAGTTTGTGGCCTCTTATGCACTCCAAAACTGGGATTTAACACCATTTTACCACCTCGCATGATCTTCCATGCCGAGTGGCAGTAACGGTAAACAAGTTTGGCAGTAACTCAAGCCGAATGATCACCAAATCTACAATGAGGGCCATTGTCACTTGGGGATTCGGGACACATCATTGGTCCAAACTGGAATGGCCATGCTCATCATCGAGGGCGTGGAGGGCTTGGGAATTTGTGGGTTGTGGCAAAGGTGGGACAGTGGATTCACTTGGATCGAGCCTTGTGTTTTGTACATTTTTTCTTTTTTGAAATTTCAGTTTTATTGGTTTTACAAAAGGGAATTTCAACAATATCCTACAAACATTACTTACAAAGCAGAATATAAGAAAGAGACCATATTGTTATTATAACATGATGTAACTAAAAATAGAGGTAACTTAATGTCTCTCTCCCCTTCCCATCCTGCATATCCGTAGACGAGGCGGAAAATGTCCAATTGCTTTGCATTATAGTCTTTAGTGGAACCTTAACATCAACAATAAACAAAGGCGCTTATATAAAAGGAAACAGCTTGATCATTTTGGCACATTATGCACACAAGTGTTCATGTAATATATTTGGCACGGAACTCGGACCATTCATTTTCAATAGAAGTGCGATCTCCGTGAAGGGCAGCAGTTAAACTGTCCATTCTAAAGATATTGCGGGCAACACTAACCCATTCCGCCTTAGTGGGGAGGGTTGATCTTTTCCAAGCCATCGTGAGGCAGGCCCTTGCGGGCAGTAGTAGCCCTAAGACTATTTTGGGAGCTTTCAAGATTGTCTCATCGTCCTCCATTAGGCCGAACAAGACCAGTTAAGGGTGTTTTTCTCCCTCCTCTTCCTCTAATTCTTTGATCTAGATAAGGATTTCGTCCCAATATGCTTGCACCGCACTGCACCCCCACCACATGTGCCAATAGTCTGCTCTCTGCCCACAGCCCCTCCAACAGTATGGGCTCACATCTTGGTACATTTTGGCAAGTCTGAGCGGGTCCTATTGCCATCTATATAAAGGTTTGATTGCCTGTAATTTGTATTTGCAAGATATCGAGGATTTTGCTGTCTGTCTACATATTTGCAGCCATAACTCTTGTGAAAGGTGTCTTCCCAGGTCAGTTTCCCACCTGTTTTTTAGTCTGGTCGAGGGGGCTGTGTTTACCTCTACCAGTGCTGTGTACATTGCACTTATTAGGCCTCTGGAGCCTGTGCAAGTGTGCAAAATGTTCTCGAAGACGGTAAGGTCCCTTTGCAATTGTTCCTTCCATATTTCTCGTGTCATAACGCCTTTTAATTTTAAGTATTGAAACACTGACAGTGGGCCTATGGCAAGTGCTTCTTCAAGATCCTGTATTTTTATGAAGGCTTTATTTCTCCATAGTTGTCCAGCTCTTTCCAGCCCAGCCTCGTACCATGACTGATAGCTCAATGGTTCAGGTGTGTCATCACGGATTCCTGGCACCCAGAGATGTCCCAGTGGAGAGGGCCATGATGTGACCCCTTTCATATCTTTATGTGGTTTCCATATCGCCCAGAGGGTCCCAAGGATGGGGTGATTTTTTATACTATTCCGCAATTGGGGGCCAGGGACCCATAGCCATTCTCCCACAGAAAATGGGCGGAGGTGAACGTTATCCAGGGCTATCCACTGGAGGTCTGTGCGCTGTCTCAGGTGTGGAAGTAATATTTGTAATTGGACTGCTTTATAATATAGTTCTAGGTCCGGGGGGCCCACTCCTGCATCATCTTTTCTAAGATGAAGAAGGGGCCTGGGGACCCTAGGTTTTCTATTTTGCCATAGGAAGGCCATCAGCGATTTCCTGGTAGCAGTGAAATATTCTTTAGACATTTTGATGGGGAGCATCTGGAATAGGTACAAGATTTTGGGGAGGATTACCATTTTAATAGCATTTAAGCTACACTCAAAAACAAACATTCATACACATCCGACACTCCCCCCATACAGACCCAAACCCCCACCCCCCAAATCAGCACACACTCAACAAAACATTCATACACATCAGACACCCCCACCACCCCAACTCAACATGCAGAACACAAACACTCAAAAACAAACATTCATGCACATCCGACACCCCACCCCATCTCAACATCACAAACACAAACACTCAAAAACAAACATTCATACACATCAGACACCCCCACCACCCCCATCTCAACATACACAACACAAACACTCAAAAACAAACATTCATGCACATCAGACACCCCCACCACCCCAACTCAACATGCACAACACAAACATTCAAAAACAAACATTCATGCACATCAGACACCCCCACCACCCCAACTCAACATACACAACACAAACACTCAAAAACAAACATTCATACACATCAGACACCCTCCACACCTCCATCTCAACATGCACAACACAAACACTCAAAAACAAACATTCATACACATCAGACACCCCCCACACCTCCATCTCAACATGCACAACACAAACACTCAAAAACAAACATTCATACACATCAGACACCCCCCACACCTCCATCTCAACATGCACAACACAAACATTCAAAAACAAACATTCATGCACATCAGACACCCCCCACCACCCCAACTCAACATGCAGAACACAAACACTCAAAAACAAACATTCATACACATCCAACACTCCCCCCCCCCCAACTCAACATACACAACACAAACATACAGCAGAACAGACCCGACACACAAACACAAAAAAACAGACCACTTACCAGATGTGCTCTAAGGCAGGTAAGCTGAAACGGTGGTGAGGTGAGTAGTACTACAGCTGGCGTGGCCAGCAAGGCTGAAATGCCTTCCGGCATCAAGCCTTACTGGCCACGCCAGCTGTAGTGCTGGCCCTCCATTGGTGCAGCACACACGCACTACGTGGCTCGTAGGAGCGACGTGATGCGTGTGTGCTGAGCCAATGACGGCCAGTGTTTTGTCTGGCCCGGAAGACAACAAAGACTTTCCTAATGGAGGGCGGCTGATGCTGCTTGCGGGCTGCCCTCCATTAGGAAAGTGTTTGTGCCTCGCGGGCCAGACAAAACAGCATGGCGGGCCGCAACTGGCCCGCGGGCCGTATGTTGTGCACCCATGGTCTAGCCCATCTCTCCATATCTCTCTGCAGTATCAGTGACAGAGGGGGGAAGTTAGCTTGGTACAGCGTATCAGGTTCCCAGGTGACGTTGATGCCCAAATATTTGAATGTAGTGAGGCTCACCTTCATTCCCAGGGGGGCAAACCTATCCACTTCGCTGTCTCTACTTTTATCAATCAGAAACAGTATTGATTTCCCAATGTTAATTTTGAGGCCCGCTAACTGCCCATATTCATCCATTATGTCTAGCGCCGCCGGGACAGAGTCGAGGGGATCAGTAAGGTGTAGGAGTATATCATCGGCGTATAGACCTAGTTTGTATTCCTTGTCCCCCACTTTAATACCTCTGACCCTATCATCAAGTCTCAGTTTCTGTGCTAACGGTTCAAGGGATAGGACAAATAAATGGCGGATAGCGGGCAGCCCTGCCTTGTCCTTCTTTCTAATGGGATCCATCTGGAGTAGCCACCGTTCACGGACACTGATGTTTGCGGGCATGTGTATAATGCCTTTATGGCGAGGCGGAGTTTTGGTCCTAGTCCTACCTCAACAAGTACCTCTTCTAGGAAGTCCCAGGCAACCCTGTCGAAGGCCTTTTCGGCGTCAAGGGACAGAAGGGTTGGGCCACCTTGCATTCCCTGTGCTTCATGTGATGATATGAGGTGTCTTTCTCATCGTATCAGCTCCCTGTCTCCCCATTACAAAGCCAACTTGGTCTGGGTGCATTAATCGTGGCAAGTGGGTTTCTAATCGGGCTGCTATGACTCTTGCGTATATTTTGGCATCTATGTTGAGGAGCGATATGGGTCGATATGATGCACAGTATTTCGGATCTCTGCCTTCCTTCGGTATGACTATGAGAATGGCCTGTTCAAAGGACGGGGGTGCCCGGCCTGTTTCGAAGATGTCATTGAATAGGGTCGCTAGGAAGGGGGCGAGGAACGTGGAGAATGATTTATAGAAGCCAGGAGTGAATCCATCGTCCCCTGGAGCCTTTCCTGTTTTTAAACGTTTGATGGCATCCATTACTTCTTCTTCACTGACTGGTATTTCTAGGGATTCGGCTTCTATGCGTGTCAGTGCCGGGAGTTTCACTTCTTTGAGGTAATTAGTAATGGTCCCTGGTGGGGGAGGTGGTTCATTAGTATATATGTCTTCATAAAAGAAGGCAAATGCCTCTCGTATTCCCTCAGGGGAGGACTCTGTTGTATTCAGGAGTGTGCTGTCTGACCTCTCTATCACATCTACCCACCTCTCCGCCCTTTGTGCGTGGAGTCTGGCCGCCAGAAGAGCGTCTGCTTTGTCGCGTTTTTCGTAATATTTTTGTTTCAAGTATTGCAGAGTCTGAGTTATTTTCGATCTCTCATGTGGAGTTGATTGTGCTCGTTTTTCTGCCGTGCTCTCTGATGTTTTTTTTTCTAATAGGGTGCGTTCCCTTTTTTTCCCAGGCTCCCTCCCTGATGAGGATACCCCTCCATGTTGCTTTCGCTGCCTCCCATACCGAAGTCTTTGTGATCTCGCCTGTATCATTAGAGACAAAGAATTGTTTGATTTCGTTTTTGAGGTCGTCCCTAAAGACCGTATCTAACCATAATGATTCATTGCATCTCCACTTTGTGTTACGGGGAGTATGTCCCTCCCACTGTATCTCCACTGTGACCATGTCGTGGTCTGACCAGGCGATGGGGTGTATGTTCACAGTTTGGATTGTACGCAGGAGGTTTTCAGAAGTGTTTTGTACATTTTAAACAGTTTCTTGCAACCTTGAAGACAGGTGCAAGAGCACCAGAGCCCCAAACAGATCGGTGGTCGCGGGGGCGGCAAGCAGTAAGTACCACTGACAGGGCAAGCAGCCTAGTAGACTACGCCGGCGGCGCTGAGATTCGCCGGCGTCTGGGACACTACGAGGCAAGGGTGGCATGATGTAAGCCAACAGGGTTCTGCCGACATTAACTTTGAGGGGCGCCAGTATTTATTTATTTATTTGCATTTTTAAAGCGCACAGCTGCCCTCGGCATCGTGGCACTGTTACAGACAGCTCACTTGACAAGGCATAATATTGACATTGGAAGAGGTACAATATTGAGGACACAGTAAAAAGGATTAGTTAAAGACATTGCTTGTGTTCCAAGGTAAAGTATCGTTTGGCTGTCATTTAAGTCTAGATCCTAGTCAACTTGTATAAAAGTCATATTCCAAGCATGGCTGGGCTTTATAGCAGATGATTTTTCAATAGACCGCTGGCACTGAAAGGCTCTTGGGCCATTGA
The DNA here is from genome assembly GCA_002915635.3 of Ambystoma mexicanum. Lineage (NCBI taxonomy): Eukaryota > Metazoa > Chordata > Amphibia > Caudata > Ambystomatidae > Ambystoma > Ambystoma mexicanum. The sequence continues at coordinate 1,000,040,023 of CM030325.1, forward strand.
AAAGCCAACCTCAAGTAACACTAACACCTTCCACAACTGTAGGCACAACAAGTCATTCTGAGCAATGTCCGCAGACCATCCATTGAGAAATTGGAGCGGAGCAGGGCGGAGCAGAGCGGAACAGGAAGGCTACTTTTTTTAAGAGCATCACAATTTCGCTTCAATTCGGGCTCCTAGTCATATATCATGATAGTCTGTTTTTTTGTGCATAAAGAGGTCATTAGTCTTTCCTCGCTTTTTATTGCAATGCATCATGTTAAAGACTTTACCCCTGGGCATGCAGACTTGACTCTGCTCCCCACTGCTTACATATATATGCATACATACACGACACCCCACTCCTGTCCGTCAACCTGGATATCCTAATGAAGACTCAGAGGCTCGAATACTAATCAAACTTTTCTCTGGGTCTGTCTGGCGCCCCATACTCTTATGAGAGCCCTCTGGAAATGTGAGGGCCGGAGCAATCAGAGCTGGCCACGACTACACTTCTTCCCCCGCTGGGGTACTGTGCTGGGACCCCAGGTAATCCTGTGGACTGGCTCCATCGGACAAGGGCGCAATTATCTTCGGCACTCAGCAGCAATGAGTGGGGCAAGAATCGGCCATCGGCAGAGAATTAACGAAGATCCTCTAATTATCTGCCGCACAGCTCTCTACCCCGAAGAAACCTTTTAAGTAGCTGATTTTCTAGGTCAGTCCCGCCGATCAGTTTATTACCCAAGTTTGGCCCTAAAAAAAATGTATTTTGTGACCTATTGGAAGAAGGCAGCTTTGGGCCGTGTGGCATGAAGGAGCTCTTTTTATGGTATGGTAATGTTTATTTGTAAAGCGCCTATACACAAGGCAAGTGTTTCAAAGCGCTCAAGGAGGGAGGGAACAAGGGGAAAAATCATTCAGAGCCCTTGAATTTCTGAATGATACAAGTCTGTACAGGCAGAGTAAGTGCATATAATACAATTAATAGTGTAGATAACGGCAACTGGGTCTGACAATGATTCTGCCGTTTTGCATTGAGGCGCCACCAGGCAAGCAGGGGAGACAGGGAAGATAGATAGACGATCTGATGTGATATGATATGGCATTTATAACGCGCCTATACACAAGTGTTTCAAGGCATGGTACCTTCAGACCCTGCAAGTATGCTGAAATAAGGTCCCTTTTCAGAGTGCAAATGGCCACGTGTTACGCTATGTCACGTGGGATTTGCAAAGCACACCTCTGCCACTGACATGACCTTATGCGCTGAGGATAAACTGGAGCACTGTCATGGGAGTCGTGTACCTGAGGTCCTCTCCACTTGCCGGCCTGGTCATGGTATACTGGTATTGTTAGGCGAAATGTCTCAATTTTGCTGCACTGGGAAATTGGCGGATTTCAGGCAAAATGTGCTTACTCCAGCATTTTGCTTTGGAGTGGAATTGGCAGTGTTTGGTCTATTCCCGTCCAAAATTACATTTGTCTAAATTACGTTTTTTGAAAAATGAAATTTCGGGTATTTTGCCCCTCGAAATTTCTTTTTTCCCTGAAATTGTGTTGTTGTATGTTTTGAACCCCAGAAAATCCTACATTTCAGCGAAAAACGAAATGTTTACATAAAAAGAAAACCACCATAGGATGTGGCAAAAAAGGTACCAAAAAACGGGCAGTTGTCTGAACGGTATTGCTGGACAATTTAGCCAATTCCATTTCACTGGTGGTAATTTCACCCACCACTTTACACTAGTACCAGGCATGAGCGCCTGTGATTTCCCATCAGTGCCCTGGAGTATATTCCTTCATTGGTGGCATGATTTGTAAGGCTGGCAATCTCATCTTGAAGTCGTCTACTTTTTTATATGCTATCTAATTGCCTAATGGTCTAGCACATTCTGTATCATAATCTTGTGTGTCGAGTATCACAATGCCTCCGCCCTTATCAGCTGGCTTGATGATAATGTCTTGTCTATTACATAGGTCTTTGAGACTAGCCCGTTCCTGGAAATTATGCTTCTTGATCGCGTCAAGCATTTGTTTGATCACAATGTTTTCAAAAGCAAGTAGTTCGGGAGGACACGTGGCAAATCTATTGAAAAATCCCTGTACCAGTCGCCTGAACATCCTGGAGAAATCCCACACTCCTGAGCGTGCATCCAGAATGTTTGACTGGAGGTAAGCCTGAGACATGTAAACAGTGATTGAAAACAAGCATAAGTAAATTTGCTCTAGCATAGAATAAACAAGGGTGAATAGAACATTGCTGGTAATAGGATTCTTTTATTACTGTTTTAGATGAGGCACCAACACAAAAAGGAGTAGGAGTGGGCCACAGCAAGGCTCCAATTTTGTCCTGAAGAAGGCTGGAGACATCCGAAGGCCACAGTACATAGGGCCACACATTCCAGCTGAAACACGTATCGACATCTGTTGTGCAATAAAAAGACACATCTGTAGACAAATGGGGTGTATGAGAATTGATAAATGATTGTCACTTAGCCTTTTATTCATATAGGCCAACACAGAATGATTGCATTTAAGGAAAAGTATGAATGAGTTTATGAGTGAGTACGCTTAAGCAAATAGGTTGAATGGAGTTGGGGAAATGTATACATTTTTACTAGGTGTTTTGTATGAAGATATTATAATTGTGATATTACCACGGTCTTTCATGAATTGTGTATTGAAATAAATTTTTATCGTTTGACAAACCCTGGTCAGTAGTACTCACAATCAGTTCTGTCCACCACTTTTGGTCTTGGTCATTTGCATTGTCTATATTTACTGATCAGCTGGGGGATTGAGGCTGTACATGGTACCCTTACTATGGTATATCCCGATTTAAGAAGACTTTATTGGTGTCCTTCCATTGTCTCAAATTCTAGAGGTCCACAATGTCACCCCCGTAGGTGAAGCAGGCTTTTCAGGACATCTCCTTGCTGAACAGACCTGTGTAGTCCGGGCCCGTTCTATAGGGCTGAACTCCTGGGGTCCTGATACTGCAGTATATACATCAGAGAGGAGGTAGTATCTGACACGGACGAGCAAGCGCTGTCTCTAATCATTTACAGTTGTAATCATCACCATCTTTACAGGTAGACAGAAATCACCTTTGTATATAGCAGCTAAATTAGGGTGACCGGATGGCTCTGCCATTGGAACACCACTTGTCCAGTCAGTAGGCAGTCCTTTTGCAAATTATTGGAATCAGATGCTTACAGCTAACTTGTTCAATTGAAGTGTATTCAAATTATAAATCCCAGAATGCAGTAGTTTGTTAAATGTGTCACAGTTTATTATGGGGTCACACTCAACTCTAGGAGTTCCTTTCCCCCCAAGCAAGGTGGTGCACAATAAAGTATGGTTTATCAGGTTCACTTTGGTGAGGCCTCCAACCCGTCTCGCACCCAACCCCAACAAATACTCTGTGTCACCAATGGACTAGGAACCAGGCCGGTGTGTAGTAAGAATATATATTTATTAAGTTATTTAATATTTGACACAATGCTAACATCAGCCACCAATGCTGTGGCAACACCCAAGATCACAACAATATATTGGTTATATAAAACAACACAGGTGAAATTCAGAAACATATGATAATAGTTTACACAGATTTAATTTCAATTTAACCAATAGAAAACATTCCCAATACCATACAAAATCCACAGAAATGACTTAATTTGAAACCATACTTTTCTCACAGCAACCGCCACCATCCAGGCCTCAATTTAATATGACCCCTTTGATTGAAAGGCAAGATGCAGGGAGTCAGGACACAATGGAAAAATCGTTTTTCTGCTGATTTAAAAAGGAACACAGTTTGGGAAAGAAATTCAATGGGAAACATCATTTTGGGCTTATTTTTTAAAAGGCAAGGTTGGGAAAAAGAAACTCACATGAAAATCGTTTTTTAACACTTGAAAATAAAATGCAGGACTTGATAGTTTGAGGTCAAGAGAAATGAAAACGGAAGAAAATGTTCTTTTTGCACCACACATGCAGATGGGAGACAATACTTCCTAAATCTGGTTTAAAAGGAATGGGGAATTTTGTTTTACACCCTCCACACTGACTTGCAAGGTGGTGTTTTATGGATTACTTCTTTTTGAGAGGATGGACACCCCCCCCCCTTTCTATGTGGAAGTCAAAGATTTCAGAGACAGTCAATCTGGCCTTTATGGGCTATACCAGCTCTAACACACTGGGCATGAGCTATTGTTCGTTTTGAATTCTAACAAACCTCATCCTGTGATTTTCTATGTGGGAATTAATTGATTTACTTCAATCAAATGTGCTAAGGATCTACACACTTTTCCCCCTCTCCAGACTTTAATGGAAAGGTTTAAGGATGGCTGCTCCCAACACAATGCAATTTCAATAGAGGGGTGGTTTTCTAATGGGGAAATCTGTTTGAGTAAGCTTTAATAAACTGTGCGAAGGGCCTACCCAGTTTCACCCCCCACTACCCACTAATGGAAAGGGATAAAGGCAGGTTGATCCCCACACTATTGCCTCCCTACATGGGAGGCTTTGGTCAGGGAAAACAACAGGGCTCCTCTGAGGACACCAAAGGTATGGTAAAGGGCTTTCAGTCAGGGATTTTCTCCTGCACCCAGACTTCTTCTGCTCCACTGGTTTGGGTCCCAGCTAGCTTCTCTATGTCCCAGCCACTGTCTCCAATGCAAGGGTTGAGGCCTCTCTACTAGTTGTTCCTAGGACGAGAGGCCTCAATCTAGCAGCAGCTCCCTATTGGAATAATTCACAAAAAGCTCAGTTCTGATGCAAATTGGTCCTATTATATGGCTAGCGACACAGCAACATTCTCATGATTCCCGTGGTCAGAATTGGCTAGTTTATTCCCTTCACCTCCCACCAAAATGCCCACTGGCTGCTGATAGGACCAGAAGTTGCGAGATATGTATGATGTAGGCTGAGGGAGGGGAATAGATACATCATTTCAAATTGACAAGGATTTCTGCATCTTTTGTTTTTAAAAATCTCATACTGCAATAACTCCCTGGGTCTTTCAAATAACCCTATGATGATATATATGTATGAGTTCTATATTTTACAGTGAATGAGACCATGCTAATTTTACCTTCCTGAGCGGAGTTAGCATGTTTCTTGATTTCCTCATAGACCATACTAGTGAAAAATATGACACTTCATCATGCACGCGTTAATTTTGTCCACCCTCATACCAACTTTCAAATCTCTCGGAATCATGGGAAGGCCCAAATCACATTTTTCTTAATAACTTCTGTTATGTTTATCACATAAAAATCATTTTTACAGGGTCGCAATGGGCTTTTTCTCCTGTTTCATTTGAACCCGGGGTGGGCTCTATCAGACCCACGCTGCTCCTCTTATTGAGGAAAAACTGTATTCAATGTTTGATCTATGGCAAAGCATCACATGGCCTCAGTAGGTAGGTTTCCATTTCCCTGAAAACATGTGACCAGCCATCTGGTTTATTTATCTGTGTTTATCTTAAGATTTTCTTCTGCTTGGCTTCAACTTCCGTTCTCATTGCTTAATGTACAGTTTGTATGGGAAGCTTAACCTCAAGGTTACTTCTGCAGGTACTGTTATCAGCAACTAATTGACAACCAGATATCTTTGTCCTAGAGAGCCCCAACCAACAGGTCCGGGGTCACAGTTGCATTTCAGTGAAAATGCCCCTCTGGATCCATGCTTCTCAAAGTACAGCTTTAGATCAACCAAATGTTTACATTTTGACATTTTGCACGGCATTGTGTTTACCCAGTTGCATAGTATATTACATATAAACATGTTGTTCATAACATATAGTTTTTGCTTCCACAATATTAACCGCAAGGTACAGTGTTCCCTTCTACCACAAGTAGGCCTTTCCTTTTACATTATGTCATTTTAATGTTCAAAAGTCTGTGTTTTTATTGGTGACAAATGCACAGTGCTGGGCTTCACTTTTCTGGATCATAGTATTGTGCTGCATTGAAGATAATGTACACGCTGCTATTGGTCAATTACGTTGAAAGCCAGCATTTTCAGCCACACATGTATTTTGCCATGCATTGGGCACAACCAGCACCTTTTAAGTTCTCAGGCTTATTTTTCTTCTCTCGAGTGCATGTTCCTTTTGGTAAAATTTAAAACAGTCCCATTTCTGTTCATGTCCTAGGCCTTAAGTCAGAAACAGAAGTCTTTTGGGACTGGCCTGCATTTTCCAATGGTAGCAACAGTCAGCTTCACTCTTAAATACTGGCCGGGCCTGGTCTTTTTATTTCTGACATTCAGCGGCTATATTTTACCCCACAAATGAAAGTTCAAGACTGGACATGGGATGCCCTGGGGAAATGGACTCATCTGGTCATGCTAAGCTTTATCCTACATCGAAAATAGTCTAATCAATGAACACTTTCTGAGTATGAAGGATGAACCTTCTATCTGCGGAGATGCTTTCGGCATCTCCAAGAAGCATACTGCGGCTATTCCGTTAACTCGCCTACTATGCACCATCTTGTAAGAAATATTTCCTATGCTAGTTTTCGATTGCTCTTTAAATCCCACCCATTTAGGCTGTGGTAGCTCAGTCCTTAGTCCTTCCAGCTGTGATGTGGTTACTTTGTCAAGTTAGTACACTCAACATTGATAATAAGTAGGCCTGCACCTTTGGCCTTGTGGTGACTTATTGACTGCATGCGTGCAAATGGGAAGTGCACTAGAGCGAGTGCCAGGGGTGCAGGTTCTGGCTTTCCGCTTGGCCGTGATCCAGGTGAAGAGTGGAGTTTGTGAGCTGGTGTTCCTTCTCAAGGTGTGTGTCAAGGTCCATTCTGAATTGGCTTGTGTCATCTCTGACCTTGGCCCCAATGATGGATTGAGGATGCCACCACACCATGCTCAGCTGATTCCTGGGTTTAAGTGACTTATTGCACATTGGGTGGCTGTCATACCTTAGGAAAGCTTAAAGCACTGAAAGGTGGCGTCTATGGCCAAGGAAACATCGTATTCAAGAAGACTGCCATGGCTCATCAAATAAATCACTTTTCAAAGATGGCTGCCATGGGTTAGGCAAATGTATAACACTTAAAGATGGCTGCCATGGGTTAGGCAAATGTATTACACTTAAAGATGGCTGTGTTACAGAAAAATAGTCCACTTATAGATGGCAGTTAAGAAATTTGATTTTCAGAAACCAACAAAGATAGTTGACGTCTTCTGGGTTTTCTAGGAAGGCTCCCCGGCATGATTATGAGTTATTTCCCATCACACAGACAATATGCGGTTACCAGAGGCTTCGACCTTGATTTATATGAATGTTTCCAGTTTGCCCTCTAGTAACCATCAAGTTTGCTGTCCACTTTTTTGGACCAGATTTTAGTTTTGCTATGAGGTGGCGACAGTGCCACAAAGAAGCTGAAACTATTGCATTGGAGTACCGCTAGGAGGGAGATCGGATGTGAGGATGGGCACACAGACTGTGGGTGTCGTTTGGTTATTTATTTTCGCGCTCTGAAACACCTGGGCACAAGTGCGATACAAATAAAATATCATATCATATATCATATCACCCATTCGTTGTCCATTTTCATGCTCATCCCTAAGACTATTTCCACCCACTACCTGCCCCTCTCTGCCTAAAACACTTCCCACTGGGTTCTCTCCGGGGTAGCTCTATCAAGCAGCAGCATCAAACATTGACCGGTATATGGCCTAGCAGCTTTGTTACTAAGTGGTCTGCTGAGTTAATGACATAATTGAAGCTGTGTATGTGCTACTGGTCTAATAAAAATGCCTTAACTAAGTCTGCCTTCAGTCACTTGAATTACAAGTAGTGTGTGTGTGCCCTTGTATCTGTTCCTTGCAGTGAAGTCCTGTTAAAAACAATCACTGGCAAAGCCAACAATTGTGCTTGTGTATAGGTATTAAATAGGCACTTAGGCAGCACTGCTACCATATTCCTAGGTTCTCAGGGCATTTCCCAGCTGTTGCCACCTTACGGTCAATGCCAGCCAAATACCTAACCCACTCCGACACCTAAGCCAAAACTATAAGCTTTGCCAATGCTTGGTGTACTTTGTTCTAGTACAGACAGTTGTGTTCCTCCTCTTTGGGGTTTTTCCTCCTTACCACCTGCTTCCAGTGGGCATCTTTCTGAAATCTGTTTTACCTCCAGATCGAACCACAGAGACCTTTCCTCGTTGTGAACAAGGGGCTAAAAAACACGAAGGAGAAACAAGAAGAGAACCTCCCCAAAGAAAATGATGGAGTCCCTGGCAATAAGAAAAGGGATGCCACGCTGCTATTAGTGATCACAGCCCTTAAACTATGACACAGTCCTGAAGAAAGCGGTTAGACTAAGTCCATTCCCACTGAAACCGGTTCACCATAATTAGAGGTACAGGATGGAGTCCCCCAAGACCCACAAAATCAATAGAGAGCTTGGGAAAAAGCAATAATTGTTGTTTTAATAGAGGATTAGTTCTGCCTGTCATTGATACACATATAGGTTTTTGTTGTAGAAGGAACCTATAAATAAACACAAACTTCTGAAAGAACATTTCAGAAATAGAAAAGTAGTGAGTAAGGCAAGGGACAATCTCTTCTCCATCTCCTTTCTAGATCGGCGGAGCATCAGCGCCAACTAGTTTTAGTGAATCAGATCTAGGAACAGTTAGACCTTCCGATAGGGAAATGAAGTGAGACGTAGGACACTGAAAAGCTAGTAGTGAATACAATCTCCAATAACTTCTCCCTGTGTCGTGTTAAAAATTGTGAACATCAGGCGGAAGTTGCTGCTCTCAGGCCCTTGTCCAAAACAGTGGGCCTCATTACACGGTAGGCGGTAAGGGTTTACCGGTACCTGTATTTTACCGGTACCGGTAAATCCTTACTGCCTTACTACAAGGTCCCTTTTCGGGATGGGGATTTTAGCGCCTGCTTTTTGCAGGCGTTAAAAATCCAACCCGCAAAGGGACCAGGGTGCTAATTGGAATAGGGCGGTAATTCCCCTTTCCTCCAAGGCGGTACCGGTAAATTACCGGCATGAACCATGGCGCTAATAGCGCCATGCTTTACCACCTACCGTGTAATGATATTACCTCCAGGTCAGACAGTTTGGCAAGAGACAAGGGTCTCCTCTCTCCGAAGGGGGCATCAAAGCCCCCGTCGTCCACAGCCTGCGGCATCTGTTAGCAACGGCTTCCCCACAGAGCCACTACCTGGGCCTGATTCTTAAAGGTTTGCACTGGAGCAAATCAGAGGTCCCCGTGAGCGTTTAAGGTTTGCACGTGATCCACAAAGACTGAACCTGGAGCAAACCTGAAGATTCCTGCAGCCATCTCAAGAGATGCTCTACTTTTAGCCTTTGTAATGGGATGTAAGCTGGGAAGTGCAAACCCTAAATGCTGATGGGGACCTCTGGTTTGCATCAGTGCAGACCTTTGAGAATCAGGCCCTCGGTGTCGTTTTCTGAATCCCTGACAGTCGATTGATGAACTCCATTGACAGGCAGCGGCAAGTTCTCCAAACTTCTAATGCAGCAGAAGTGACATTGCATGCCCTTTGACCCCTATGCAACCAGACGAACTGCGCGAAGGGGTATCACGTATGATTTAGAAGCTTTACTGGAAAGAGAACGTGGTATTCATTTTATACATTTAGAAGTGCAAACGTGTCTTCTCATTTTTGGGAAAAAATGTGGAACTGTTTACAAAATTTGTTCTCATTTCAAAAACCATTAACGTTATCCAATGTAATGATTGGTGTTTTAGTGAATCCTTTTATGAGTATTTGTTTAATTTTTTTGTTTATATTGCCTTCCATCTTATTGCTTCAAACTGGAAAAGTTCACAAAAACCGACATAGAATCTTTGGTGGAATTCCATTTGTTCTTTCCATAGAATTGAAAAAATGTATGCTTTGTCTTGTAACAATCTACCCAAATGGAATATCTTTAAATCACACTTACTGCCTGATTCATGGAATTATTTGCGCTGAAAACGCAGATTTGCGTGCCTTTCTGCCCGAAAATCCCCATACTTTATAAACAAGGATTTTCGGGCAGAAAGGCACGCAGATCTGCGTTTTCAGCGCAAATAATTCCATGAATCAGGGTGTGATAAATGTACAATACTAATCTAACTTCGAATTGTGCGAGCCCCCTGCCCCGCCTCTTTCCTTCTCTGTATCTAAGCTTGTCTTGTTCGCCCCGTCCCCGCCAGCCTTATACCATCTTGCTAATATTTTCAATATTATAAGCATTAGTTTGAAATTGGTATATAAGTACAATTTTTTTTTAAAGAAAAGAAATGTTCTGTATTGTAGTAACTAAGTTTTATGAATTCTTCTGTTGACATCTAACTAAACAGGACCGCATGCAGAGTTTACCAATACATCAATGCAGTCAGACGTATGCAATGAAATAAGAGGCCGAGGCAAAAGTACGTCTGCTATCTTTCTTTATTCAATATCGACTGCCTCCCCAGGCGGTAACCCCTCCCCTCATACCACGTGGGACCCGGCCCACTTTCCACCCTCACAGAAAGAGGACTATTCCTCTGAACACGTAACGGCCATAGAGGTAGGACATTACATCTTCCCCCTCCTTGAACAAACACTTCGCTGGTGTTCAGTTGGATTCTTCAATCCATCTTATGGGTCTGCGGATGACCCTCTTGGATGGGCTACGCGCCGGTGGGGCTGATGTTGCCAGTGTGCTGTCACTTTCACTGCCGCTGTCATCCGCGTCCCTTTCCTCCTCCAGGTAGCTAGAGTCAGTGTCCGAGGAGTCACTTTCCGATGTTGTTGATGCAGTGGCGGTGGTGTCGGTGCTGTTGAAGGCCTTGAAGAAAGATGAATTTCTAGTGATCGTGCCATTGGGGCTAGAGGCGGTTATCATTGACCCTTGAATGTGAGTTACTCTCATGGGATCTGGTTTGAAAGCAGGCGTGTCCTTCGTGACTTGTTTTTGTCGTACTAGTACTTGGTCGCCAATGCAGATGGTGTTGGGTCTGGCATTTCTTCGTACATCGGTGTATCTCTTCATCTTATCCTTGCTTTCTTGGTCTTTGCTTCTGGCTTTCTTTGTGTGTGAGGACTCGTCCTTCTTTTGCACATGATGAGGAAGTCGTGTCTTGATAACACGTCCGAACATTAGCATTGATGGGCATTCACCCGTCGAGCTGTGCGGTGTGTTCCGATACTCTCGCAGCAAGTGCAGATGGCTTGCATGAACGATCCATTTGTGATGGAGCAGATTTGTAGGGTGCGCTTAAGGTTTCCCATGAAACGTTCTACCATTCCATTCGCCTGGGCCACAGTGGCGTGACCTTGTGGTGTTGGAAACCGAGATGTTCTGCGAACATTGCAAAGTCGTGGCTCGTGAAGGGAGGACCATTGTCCGACTTGACTCTGGATGGTATGCCATAGTCGGCAAATGTTTTGTCCAGCGCAGGTATGATGGACTGTGCACTGGTCGAGTGAACCAAATGTACTTCGGGAATCGCGACATTTCATCAATGATTACCAGGACGTATTTGCCGTTTGCCAGCGGGCCAAACATATCTACAGCTACTTCATCCCACACTTGCAGCGGCAATCTCCGAGGTTTTGAGTGGTTCTGGAAACGTGCGCGGTGCCACGCCTGACATGCTAGGCATTTCCGTAGTAGCTGTTCTACTCGCTCGTCTATGGATGGGAACCATACCTTGGTTCTAAGCTGCCTCTTGGTTGACACGATTCCTCTGTGTCCAGCATGGGCAATGTCTAGTATCTGGTCTTGCAAGGTTTTGGGATGACTATTTTGTTTTCTTTCAGTAGTAGTCCTTCCGGTGATGTAGATAGCATGTGACGAACTAGTTTGAATGTGCGGAAGTGTTGTTCCTCTTCCGTAGACAAAGAGGATGCTCCTTTCGCGTTGACCTGCCATTGGTTCGATTTGAGGCAGGTTTGTACCTTCTGGAGTAGTCCGTCCTTTTGTGTCTCTTCAAGCAGTTGTGCTGTGGTGATGTATTTCGGTAGCGCACTGCTGATCAGGTATCTTAGATATTGATTTGCTTTGTGTGATTGGCGCTCGTCATGGGCCGGGAGTGGATAACGTGATAGGAAGTCGGCGGGATTGTTGTCTTTGCCTGGTCGATGTATTATCTTGAAGGAGTATTCTTGTAGTCTTAGACCCCATCTGGCGATTCGGGGTGGCATTCTCGCGTTCGGCTTCCCATAAATGGTGGTGAGGGCCTGGTGATCTGTGATTATGGTGAATGGGCGTCCATACAGAAATAGGTGATAGTGCTCACATGCCCACACTACCGCTAAGCTCTCCTTTTCTGGTTGAGAGTATGCGCACTCTGTCTTGGAGAGGCTGCGGCTGGCATAGGCTACAATTCTTCTTGGTGAGTCAGGGGGTGCACCAGGCCTGGATTGTGCTAATATTGCTCCTAGTCCAACTGGGCTCGCATCTACTGTGAGTTCGGTGTCGAGGTCGGGGTCGTAATAAGCCATGCAGGAGGCTGTTGCAATTCTTTTTTTGATTTCTTGGAATGCTTCTTCGCAGGCATTTGACCACTGGAATTCCTGATGTTTTCCGGTTAAAAGTCGAAGAGGCGTGCTTACTGAGGCGAAATCCTGTATGTATCGGGTGCAATAACTCGCCATTCCCAGGAAAGAGCGTACTGCTGAAACGGTCGTAGGTGTGGGTGTCTCAACCAGTGCTTGCACCTTTTCCGGGTCTGGTTTTAGACCATCCTTTGAGAAGATGTGTCCGAAGAATTTGAGAGTGGATTTGCTTATTTCGCATTTGTCCGGGTTGAGTGTGAGGTGGGCATTTTCCAGTGCCATGCAGACTCTCCTCAGCGTGTCATCATGACTCTCTTGTGTGATGCCGAATATCAAAATGTCATCCGAATAATTTAGGCAGTTGGGAATGTGTTTTATCACTTGATGTATTTCATTTTGGAATATTTCGGCGGCCGCCGACACTCCAAAGCTGAGTCTTTTGTATCTGAACAGACCTATGTGCGTTGAGAAGGTGGTGATGTACCTCGAGGTCGGGTGTAGTTCTAACTGATGGTATCCCTTGTTCAGGTCTAGCTTAGAGAACACTTTGGATCCATGCAGTAAATGCATCATATCAGTCATTCTTGGGGCCAGGTGTCGTTCCCGCTCTATGGCTACGTTGGGGGCCCTCATGTCCACACAGATGCGAATGCTGTCTTTGTTGTCTTTCTTCGGTACAGGTACAATGGGAGATACCCAGGGGGGTTGGTCCCGATGCTGGTTCTATGATGTCCTGCTGCAATAAGGATTGGATCTCGTTCTCCACATGCCTTTGTATGTTTAGTGGTATGCCTCTGTAGTGCTGTGCTGTCGGGGTTATTTGGGGGTTGATATGTAGCTTTATTTGCTTGTCCTTTAACTTGCCCAAACCTTTGAACAGAGAGGGAAACATTTGTTTTATCAGGTCTTTGTGGCTGGTAGTGTAGGCCGACATTATTTGATACATGATTTGGATGAGTCCCATTTGAATCGCAGATTTGAAACTCAAGATGCTGCCGCCTGGTACGTCTCCTTTTATGACGTATATTTTGATCGTCTGACTCTTATCTTTGTATTGACAGTGTGCCATGAACATCCCTTGGCAGTTGAGAGGCGTGTTTGAACCATAAGAGTATATTAATGTGTCTGATTCTTTTAGTGACTTCTTGTGGTTGAGTCTTGTGTAGGTCTCATCATTTATGACATTTACTGTTGCCCCTGTGTCAATCAGGAATTCTCTGTTTTGTCCGTTTATTTGTAGTAGCAGCGTGGGACTGTATTCTGTGGCTATGCTGTTTCCAATTGCATGCACGTATCCCCTTTTCCTGTCCCCACTGGATGAGGATGAATGAGAGTCTCGCCTTCTGAGAGGCGAACTTTCTAGGTGTCTAATCTTTTGTCTGGAGTGTCTCCTGCTCGCATATTCTCTTCTTTCTTCCCGCCTTCTCCCCTCTCGTGGCGTATCACGGGATGAGCTTTGAGATTGACGTCTGGATACTGTGGGTGACTGCCTCCTGCGAGATCTCGGGCTTTCTTTTGTTGCAAATCGGTCTGACCTCCTCGTGTCCCGGTGCACTTCAGTGGATGGAAAGAACTTGATGTTTCTGCATACCGATTGGAAATGGTTTTCACCTCCGCACTTGTCGCAGTTGTGTCCTATGGCTGGACATGGACCAACGTGAGGATATTTGAAACCGCACCTATAGCATTTTTTTTGTTCAGTGGGACGTGGTGCTTCTTTGGACGTTCTGATGGGGCATATTGAAGCCGTGGAGGCAGACTGAGTGATTTTGATGTTGTCCAGTGATTCAGTCTGTTGCGTGAGGGCGGCGTCCGCTCGCGCGAGTTGCAGTATCTCTTCTAATGTCCTGCTCTTTTGTAGTAATTTCTTCCTGAATTCTTGAGAGGCACAGCCGGCGATGGTTTGGGATTTTATTGCTTCTTCCGTTGAATATCTATCAAAATCACAATATTTCGCTCTTTTTCTAAGACGCATTACAAAACTGTCCATGTTTTCACTGCTGTCCTGTGTGGAGGTGTGGAAGATATGACGTTCGTAGTCAACATTTCGCAATGGTGCGAAATAGGCATTCAGGGCGTCGATGATACCTTGGAAGGTGTCTGTGGTGGACTCAGGCATTTCAAAAACGATGTCTCGTACCACTGGTCCTAGTGAGTGGAGTAGGATTCCTCTCAGTCGGCGCTCCTCCCTCACCCCTGATGCATCTATGTAAACATGTAGTTCTTTGAGCCATCTGGCCCATCTGGGGGCAAGGCTACTTGTGTCTGACATGTCGAAAGGCGGCACGGCTAGTAGTTGTATTGATTCTGAGCCACAGTCGTCTTTGTGGGTGGCTTGACGGGGCGTGGAACTGGAAGAGGGGCTCAAACTGCCACTGTCTGGGTTGTCTGCAGACATATTTGTTTCCTGTCTGTGCCCGAATAAGTGTCTTAGCGACTAGCCGTGTGACTTTCAGCTCCCCTTTTGCGTGCTCTGGAATGATTGTGCACGTGGTAGGCCTTTGATGTGCTTCTCGCTTCTTAGCGGCTTGCCGTGTAATTTTCAGCCCCCCCCCCCGTGCTCTGGAATGGTTGCACGTGTGGTAGGCCTTTGATGCGCTTCTCGCGTGCTGGGCCTGAGGCAGCACGGTAGTACGCAATGCGATTTCGCACACGTGCAGGGCCGAAATGTAGGTCAACCGGCATACGCGTGCTCTTTCCGCTGAGCACCGCGTGTAATACGCGGCGCGCGTGACACGTGGGTCGGCAGCTCCTTGCCGGCATATATGGCTGTGGCGCGGTCAGGGACTCTTACTTGGTTGCGGCGGAGTCTCGCGTGCTTCGTGAGTAGCTCCGGATCAGCAGAGTAGGCAGCCGAGTACCTGGATTCTCAAGCCGCCGGCTGTCAGGGCTTTTAAGCGTGCTCCGGCATCGGATTAATCCTCGTCGCCATTGTTGACATCTAACTAAACAGGACCGCATGCAGAGTTTACCAATACATCAATGCAGTCAGACGTATGCAATGAAATAAGAGGCTGAGGCAAAAGTACGTCTGCTATCTTTCTTTATTCAAAGCCGCCACTTGGCAAAGGCCCATGGAAAAGGCCTTTGCCTCTCTCTGCAGCTCCGCTGCGAGCTACGAAGCCAGGACCACTGCCCCCAACAGCAGGAACCAGCCCGGTCCTCGCCGCCATCAACACCCACGCGGCCTCCGCCGCAATCAACATCCAGCTGGAGCCGTGTCTGGGCTCCATGGGAACGGAGCACAACAAAGGAGGAGCGGAGTCAGCTGACTCGCGCGCCGCGGCCTGCAGCCCCTCCTCTCCCGCTTTAAAGGGAGAGGAGGCCCGCCGCCAGGCAAAGCCGCCACTTGGCAAAGGCCCATGGAAAAGGCCTTTGCCTCTCTCTGCAGCTCCGCTGCGAGCTACGAAGCCAGGACCACTGCCCCCAACAGCAGGAACCAGCCCGGTCCTCGCCGCCATCAACACCCACGCGGCCTCCGCCGCAATCAACATCCAGCTGGAGCCGTGTCTGGGCTCCATGGGAACGGAGCACAACAAAGGAGGAGCGGAGTCAGCTGACTCGCGCGCCGCGGCCTGCAGCCCCTCCTCTCCCGCTTTAAAGGGAGAGGAGGCCCGCCGCCAGGCAAAGCCGCCACTTGGCAAAGGCCCTATGGAAAAGGCCTTTGCCTCTCTCTGCAGCTCCGCTGCGAGCTACGCAGCCAGGACCACTGCCCCCAACAGCAGGAACCAGCCCGGTCCTCGCCGCCATCAACACCCACGCGGCCTCCGCCGCAATCAACATCCAGCTGGAGCCGTGTCTGGGCTCCATGGAACGGAGCACAACAAAGGAGGAGCGGAGTCAGCTGACTCGCGCGCCGCGGCCTGCAGCCCCTCCTCTCCCGCTTTAAAGGGAGAGGAGGCCCGCCGCCAGGCAAAGCCGCCACTTGGCAAAGGCCCATGGAAAAGGCCTTTGCCTCTCTCTGCAGCTCCGCTGCGAGCTACGAATCCAGGACCACTGCCCCAACAGCAGGAACCAGCCCGGTCCTCGCCGCCATCAACACCCACGCGGCCTCCGCCGCAATCAACATCCAGCTGGAGCCGTGTCTGGGCTCCATGGAAACGGAGCACAACAAAGGAGGAGCGGAGTCAGCTGACTCGCGCGCCGCGGCCTGCAGCCCCTCCTCTCCCGCTTTAAAGGGAGAGGAGGCCCGCCGCCAGGCAAAGCCGCCACTTGGCAAAGGCCTATGGAAAAGGCCTTTGCCTCTCTCTGCAGCTCCGCTGCGAGCTACGAATCCAGGACCACTGCCCCCAACAGCAGGAACCAGCCCGGTCCTCGCCGCCATCACCACCCACGCGGCCTCCGCCGCAATCAACATCCAACTGGAGCCGTGTCTGGGCTCCATGGGAACGGAGCACAACAAAGGAGGAGCGGAGTCAGCTGACTCGCGCGCCGCGGCCTGCAGCCCCTCCTCTCCCGCTTTAAAGGGAGAGGAGGCCCGCCGCCAGGCAAAGCCGCCACTTGGCAAAGGCCTATGGAAAAGGCCTTTGCCTCTCTCTGCAGCTCCGCTGCGAGCTACGAATCCAGGACCACTGCCCCCAACAGCAGGAACCAGCCCGGTCCTCGCCGCCATCAACACCCACGCGGCCTCCGCCGCAATCAACATCCAGCTGGAGCCGTGTCTGGGCTCCATGGGAACGGAGCACAACAAAGGAGGAGCGGAGTCAGCTGACTCGCGCGCCGCGGCCTGCAGCCCCTCCTCTCCCGCTTTAAAGGGAGAGGAGGCCCGCCGCCAGGCAAAGCCGCCACTTGGCAAAGGCCCATGGAAAAGGCCTTTGCCTCTCTCTGCAGCTCTCCGCTGCTCGACGTCGCGGGACGGAGATCCCAGACTCCATCGTCTAGGTAAGCCATCCAGCTGCCTCCAATCCACATTACTCTACACCCTAACTTGCACTGCCCGTAATGCACGACTCAACACACGTACTATAATTACCCAACGGACTCGTACTCAAAGTACAAACTCTCGCAATAAGCGTCTCGGCAGTAGATGCTGGTGTGATACCTCTCCAGCCAATACCACCCTCTGCCTCACTGGCACTGCTTGCCATGAATCTAACCACCCACTAGCTCCCACACGAGGACCCAATGTTACACACTGGCCCGCTGTGCCTGCTGCCCCCACTGTATTGAACCTGCCTGTACTGAATTTGCCTGCCGTGCCTGCTGCCCCCACTGTATTGAACCTGCCTGTACTGAATTTGCCTGCCGTGCCTGCTGCCCCCACTGTATTGAACCTGCCTGTACTGAATTTGCCTGCCGTGCCTGCTGCCCCACTGTATTGAACCTGCCTGTACTGAATTTGCCTGCCGTGCCTGCTGCCCCCACTGTATTGAACCTGCCTGTACTGAATTTGCCTGCCGTGCCTGCTGCCCCCACTGTATTGAACCTGCCTGTACTGAATTTGCCCGCCGTGCCTGCTGCCCCACTGTATTGAACACACCGGTGCCCTGCTGCCCTTGACACAACTATCCTGCCTACGCATGACCCCATGGCCATCTCAGCCACGGCCCTTTCCTACCTCCACCCTTAAGTGTGCCCTAATTAATGCCCGCTCTGTCCCAGCACATGCTCTTGACATTCATGACTTAATTCTCAAAGACAACACTGACCTCCTTATTATCACCGAAACCTGGCTGAATGACTCATCAGGGCCTGCCCTCTCCCTGGCCATCCCAGACGGATACTGCATTTACAGGCAAGACCGGGACCTTCTTAGAGGCGGGGGAGTAGCCCTCATCGCCAAAGACAACCTCACCATTAGGAGGATCGAAGGGGAACTTGGCAGCTGTGACTACCTTCCCCTTAGAATCTATCTTTCCCCCAACCTCACCCTGACCCTTCATATTGTTTATCGACCTCCAGGCCCATTGCCGAATTCCAGGAATCCCTCATCCAAGCACTCTCTGCCAACCTAAAGAAAAATTCCAAAGTCCTTCTCACAGGTGACCTTAACCTAGGCCTCAACGACCCCAATGACGCCACGCGGCCGGCCTTAATAAAGCCCTCGCCACTCTCGGGTTCTCACAAACGATCTCGAATCCTACCCACCTCAAAGGGCGCACCCTGGATTGGGTTGGCCACCACAACTGCCCAGTGCTAATCACTGGTAACTCTCCTGTCCCTGTGACAGACCACCATCACATCCAATTTGACCTGGACACTTCTAAAGGGCCCCTAAACCCACCATCCCACTTCCCGCAGCTCTCGCAAGAAGCTCCCGCTTACTAACTGTGGAAAGGATCACGCCCTTCCTTGAGGTACCGGCTCTCCAAGCCCCTTTTCAACTGACCCTGACACCCTTGCCAACGCCTTCAAACTGACAATCACCAATGCGGTTGACGCCGTCGCCCCTCTCACTCTCAGAAAATCTAAGAAAGCCAAGCATACCAACACATGGTTCTCCCAAGAGCTTCTTCAGCTTCGGTCCAAGAAACGAGCTGCCCTCTCAGCCTGGAGAAATAAACCTAACGATGCTACCAAATCCTCCTTTAAGACTATTTCCAAGGACTACAAAACAGCTATTATTTTCGCTAAAGCTAACTCCTTCAACAATAGGATTGCCAACGCCAAATCTACCACCAAAGAAATCTTCACCATCTTCAGGGAACTTGAAACTCCATCCACCTCACCATCCACCATCCAGAAAGATGAAAAATGGTGTAATGACATCCAAACCGCCATGTTTAATAAACTAAAATACCTGCAAACTAAAATTCAGGCACACCCAAAAAGCTATGACCCTCCTTATAGCCAACCAGAACACTAACACCAGCAAAGAGACCAAAGCCCACTCCTGCCCGCCCTTCGACTTCAAAGACATCACTGAATCTGAGGTCATCACGCTCTTAAAGACCATCAAACCATCTAATTGTAAAGGCGATGTATGCCCTGCACAGCTAGTCAAAGACTGCGGTCCACCCTAGCCCCTTCCTCACAGCCTTCATAAATGCATCCTTTCAGTCTGGCCATGTTCCAACTGACCTTAAGGAAGCCTGGGTCCGTCCGCTCCTCAAAAAGCCCTCACTTGACCCATCAGTACCAGGGAACTACAGACCCATCACTACTGTCCCCTTTCTATTGAAAATTTTGGACAAAGCGGCCTACCATCAAAGTCCAAAAATTCATCGAAGAGCACCGCCTTCTCGGCCTTCGACAGTCTGGTTTCAGACCTCGTCATGGGACGGAAACAGCCCTACTTGACCTAAAAAATCAAATGGATGACATTCGTGACGCAGGCAAACCAGCACTCCTGCTCCTCCTTGATCTATCAGCAGCATTCGACCTCGTTGATCACAACACACTCTGCCACCATCTCTCTATATCAGCCAACTTCTCCCCAAAAGCATGCGCATGGATCACCTCATTCCTACAGGAAAGGGCCATGAAAGTCTTCTCTGACTCAGCATGTGCATCTCCTAGTCACATCAAATGTGGGGTGCCCCAGGGTTCCTGCATAGCACCCACCCTCTACAACCTGTTCACACGTCCTCTCTTCAATCTCCTTGATTCTATGGCATCTCATACACGAATTATGCGGATGACACCCAAGTACTCATCCCGCTTACAGGTGACTATGAGCTGGACAAAAACACCCTCAACTCCATCTACGCCACCATCCAAGCCTGGATGGCTGACAATTGGCTTTGTCTCAATAGCGAGAAGACCGAGCTTTTACTTATTGGGTCACCAACCATTCTAGGCAACCTTGACAAACAATACACCTCTTTTACCATCGACAACATACCGATTGCGGTATCCCAATCAGTCAAGACTCTTGGAGTCTACCTCGACTCTAATCTCACCATGGATAAGCATGTCAATGCCATAGCCTCCTCTTCAGCATACTACTCCAAACTCATCTACGCAGCAAGACCCTTCCTATCCTCTCAAAATGGCCTCACTATTGCTAGGGCCATCATAGGATCTAGCTTGGACTACTGCAACGCACTCCTTGGTGGGACCTCCGGAAAAAACATCGCCAAACTCCAGCTTGCCCAGAACAACGCCCTCAGGGCCGCTACAGGTTTTTCCAGGAAAGACCACATTTCTGACCTTAGGAGGCAGGTCCACTGGCTGCCCATTAGGCAGAGGATCATCTTTAAAATCCTCTCCCTCACCCATAAATGCCTCCATGACCTTGCTCCCCCCTACCTTGCCCAGAGAATTTCACGACCCTCCTCGGCCAGGCCCACCAGACCTGCCTACACCAACCTGATTTCTACTCCCAAAACTGTAGAGTACGTGCGGGCGGTTCGAGCTTCTCAGCCCTAGCAGCCTCACATTGGAACGCCCTACCTTCGCTCCTCAGGGGGATTGACTCTCACCTAGCCTTCCGAAAAGCCTTAAAAACCAGGCTGTTTGTCTAAACCTTCCTGCCTTTATATCTACAGGCTCACGAACATCATATGTAACTATGTTCCGCTCCTCTCTCTGTAACTAAGTACCTTTGTTTCCTATGTTTACACAATCTTGCTGCTTACGCCTTCATGTAATAGCGCCTCGATGTCTATGGGCTGCAGTGCGCTCTATAAATGTAAATAAATAAAAAATAAATAAATATCGACTGCCTCCCCAGGCGGTAACCCCTCCCCTCATACCACGTGGGACCCGGCCCACTTTCCACCCTCACAGAAAGAGGACTATTCCTCTGAACACGTAACGGCCATAGAGGTAGGACATTACATCTTCTATGTAACCAACTCATGTATTCTTTAATTAATTGTAATGTTTAAAAATATTGATAAAATTTATTGAGGATACAATTTTTTTTAAAGACGACTTCCGCTTGCGCCACCTCGGAAGTAGTCTAAAGCACGCGGATGGTCTTTTTATTTCCCGGCATTCCTTGCGGCCAGATTGGCAATTCCCCTGCTACTTTGCCATCCCTTTTCCTCTCGGACTTCAAAAACGGAAAGTGGGAAAACTGCCCGTCCTCTCATTTTCTTGACATTTTTCGGCATAAAACTCATTCCGTCCAGATTATAAAGACAGCATTTGACGAATCTCTCGCTTTCTAAATTGCCTGGGGGGGGGGGGTTGGCAGCCCCGGTTTGCTGCCTCCTTTTGTCTGGAAGTAGGGGGTCTGCGTTCTATTGTTTGGGGGACCCAAGACTTGCTCTTTCCTTCTTATCCTGGGCTCCCCAAATTAGAGACCGATTCCCCCCACCCCCGCCGTTTTCAGGATAGTTCTTGAACACCGCGCTCCCGAGAGGATGGGGTGTCGCTGCTCTGCTCTGCGGAGAGAGGGGCTGCCCCCCAAGTGTGAAGCCACGCCCACTGCCGGAGTAATTGGCTGACGCTAAAATTATACCACCTTCCACAGAAAAAAGAAAAAAATCATCATAATAATTAAAAGATGCCTCGAAACCCTCGCGGAAGAGCCTCAATTCTGCAGATGAAAGTAAATGATTAAAATAATTAAATACTTCAAGTTGACAAGCAGAAGCAGAGTTTTGCCAACGGACATTTGTCGGTAATTAGTTAATTAATCCTAACACAAATTATAAGGCATTGCGAGGCAGCCGAGCAGAACCGGGCCTTCTGCTCGGAATTAAACTTCCCGACAAGGCAGAAAAGCAGGGAAGGATGGAAAAAGCCACGTTCTGGTTATGTTGTTCTACTGATTTCAAAGCCACTTTAAGTCTGGAGACGGTAAAGGTGGTCTCCGGCTTTATCCTCACAAATTAACCCCTTAGACCACTTTAATATTAGGATACAACAGCTGCCATTTAGATAGCACACAAACACTTTCCCTCTTGCCGATCCGAATAATATCTATTCCGTGACTTCGGAAGGATGAAAGGCGGAGCCCGGCCTGCTGGGATGTAACCGTGCACCTGAAATGAACACACAGGACCATTGAGCGGGCATTAACCTGCTGTGCTACCCAGTATTGTCCCGGGGAGATAGCTCAGTGGCAACGTGCTCACCTTGGCAAAAAAAACGGCACAAAGCAACACAGGTTCGATCGCTGGGTCGGCGTTTAGAAACCTCTCGGTATTAAACGTGTTATAAATACGCAACTAAGTCACAGCGCCTCGATTCCGACTGGGCTGTGTGAGCGCTTTAAAAAGGCATTAAAAAATCTAATGTTGTTTCTCTAGGACTTTGCTGGGTGGTAGTTGAGAAGGGGGGAAGTGAGCCACGAACAGTTTTGGCCCTTGTTGACCAGTGATATTTTCATGGGTCACTTGCCCGCCGCACCCACCCGAAGTGCCCCTATGCACTGATCCCCATGCCAGCTCATCTACTAGCGCCGTTTAACTGGTTTGCTATTGGTAGCAGATAGGCGCTAGGAAGAGGCGGAACACAGTGTAACATGCTCCATTGCACGGTGGGGGCCTGCCGGGCCTGCCTGATCCCGATAAAGCAGTGTGGGGCATGTTACAGTGCCTGTGGTGGATGGCAACAGCCCGCCCTCGCTTATAGAGCCGAACTTTCGTTTACCCCCTCGGTGGCCTCATATTTCCCTGGGGGGCTCAGATGACTCCCAAACTGGTGCCCAGCCCTACAGTCCACTGCACCCCATTACGCAGTACAGCCATAACCTGGCCCCTCAACGTCAGCGCAATAGCTCAGTGGGTTAGTGTGCATGCAGTGCATAGATTGGAACCCCAGCACGGACGACTCAGCCTTTCACCAGTAAGATGTCAATAAAAGCAGTGCCACGTAGCGGGCTTAGAAAAGCCTCTGCCGTCAGCGCCTTGAACCTTCAAAATTAAAGCACTGCGTAAACGGCACGTACTGTTTCCGCGTTATTAAGTGAAAGGCTTAGTTCTTTACTTCCCATGCACCCCCGCCTCTGGTCTAAATGGTAGGTTCCTAACTGTCCAGTGAGATGGCCTTCATTATATGTTTGCCAGTGCTGGTAAAAGTGGCTGTAAGATCGTGACCGGCACGTTTGCCGGTGGGGGGGTGGGGTTTTTCCCTGATTTACCTCCAGCCAAGAGCCGGAGATAAACCGGGCCCTCACCGGCACCGGCAATCCCCTCAAGGGAGTCCTTTGAGGATATCAGGCAGCGGAAATGGTAGGTCAGTTTACCGGTTTTCCTGAGGAATTAGCCATCCCAAGCTTAGCCTTCCCACTCAATGTCTCCATATATATGATATGTTAGATTATTTATAACGCGCGCGGGGATCAAAGCTGTGGTGCTCCGTGTCGTCTTGCTTCCAAGGCGAGCATGTTGCCCCTGAGCTATCCTCTCTGAGCCATCTCCCCTCCCCCAATCATCAGTGCCTCCAGTTATACCTAGTGTTGTGTATGGCTTGTCTGGGTGATGCAGGAATGTTGTGATGTTACGTGGAGTGTTGATGCTTGAGGGTTGGAATGTGTGGGTGAGTGTTCTAGCCTGGTCAGTTGGTTAGCCCTCTGTCTGGGTGATGGGCCGCCAGTGTTTATGTCCTTTATGTAACTTGAATGTAACTGAAGGAACTGCTTGTGAAGTTACCTATAAAGCTGGTAATAAACCTAGCAAGTCAACCTAAGAAGGCTGGGAGCTGCTTCCCTTTCACCTAGTAGTGGGGATGGGGTGTGGTGGAGGGCATACCCCCATTTCGCCTTTGTGCTGGGAGCTTCTGGACAGATACAAAGATTCAATATTCGAGTGACCACTCTCACCAAGGGGTTGAAGCTCTAGGTGTTGAAGGCCAGGGGGCGGTCATATTGCTACCCCTAGGGTGACCCAGCCTTGAATCCCAGAGCCCCTGGTCTAACCCTTTGTTGCCTAGATGGGCACTTTAGTGACGTCCTAGTGCTTTGGACCACTTTTAGCAGGCTGCTCAGTGTTTCGAGAATGTAAGGGTCAAGGGGGCCCAGAATTCTTAAGGAATATGGGTGGCCCAGCAAGTAGGTTGAGATGTACTTCGGCCTGGACCTTACTTAACTGGTTGTTTCAGCGCCGCAAGCAGACCGACACATTTTACTTGAAAAGTGCATTGCACGAGCAGGTGGCAGAAGAAATATAGAAAAAACAACTCAGCATCACTGGGACAACTATTGGCTATTCTTCGGCAGTTTGGCATATGCTGTTCAGTCCAGAAGTCCTCATCGGGGCTTCTGCGTGTGCTGGCTGTAACCGTACTTGGCACTGGGTCCACGGCGGTTTTCGAAGCACCATGTGTTGGCCTTCTCCTGCCATCTTTACCGTTGGGGGCTCCCAGATGGACTCTGAGTGAAACGTTGGCTGCTTCCGATCGCGAAACGCGGGCTTCACTTTGCAAATACTGGCATGTCAAAAGGAGAATGGAATTTTAGCAAGAACTGGACTGGATGTGACACGTGCTGCCCGCTGCAGTCAGTGTACTGGAGCAGCGCTGCTTCCTCAAACAGGGGAGGGTGGGGGGCAGCTGGGTAGGCCCCAGGAGGCGGATCTATGCTGTTACCGCAAATCAGTTTTCTTCGAATTTTTGAATTTAGTGTCTGTTCTTTTTCCTTGAGTTTCAGCGGCTCTCCGCTGCAACAAGTGCTGGTCTGGTGTCATTGCTGCCCTGGCTGGATCTTCTGACCACCCTGACCCGGAACAACAACAAAAAAGCCTCCTGCTTGTCCCAGGCAGAAGTCACAGTAACAGTGAAACAAGCATTGGAAAAGCCAATGTTCATTTTTTTTTAGGCATGTGGTAGGCATTTGACAAGCACTGTCATAATGGTACTACCTGACAATAAGGTGGCAACAGGTGGAACATGGTGTGATTACCTGTGCATACACTAGCACTGACCTTTCGAATACCGATACATTGACAAAGCCAGATGGTTGGTTTTGCCAATACTTGCTTCGAACTGAACTTCAGTACAAGATCCGATATATAAAACAAGAGACGGAAGGTACACTTGGTTAAGACATTTTTGTTACACCAGTAGAACATTTTAAATGGTCAATTAAGCCATTATCTATGTGCAGAGGCTTAGAAATAACACTGGCAGGCCAAAGATTGAATGTAACTGTTTGATAGAAGTTGTGGTCCTTGCAGTAATCCAAAACTTGTTGCACTGCCATTTTTCTAGTGTTTTACCAATGGAAGTTGTATTTGCAATAGGGCAGTAGTTTGCATGAATGTTCGAAGTTCAGGCCAGCGACGGACACAGCGCCTGCACTTTTATGCACGAGGGATGACATTCTGAAAACTCTGGACAACAAGACTCTTGAAATTCATATTCTACAAGACCTACATGCGACCTTTGACACTGTCAAACATGCTACTCTGCTCAATCACTTAAAATACCGCCCTTCTCCGTTGAAGCTCCGCCTTAAAGTGAAGTTAGATCAGGCCCCTTTCGCACGAAAGCTGCCATCGACAAATGTGGGGTCCCCCAGGGATCTACCCTGTCTCTGTGGCTGTTTAACACTTACCTGAAACCCTTAGCAGGACTCATCACCTGATTCTAGGCCACCTTCCAAACCTACGCAAATGGCACTTAGATTGCATTCAAATGTGATGGCTTTGCATTGGATGTGCATTGCATTTCTTCATGCCTCTCCCAGATCCAGGCAGGACTAGCATCACCCGCGTTCTTGTGGCCACCTACGCTGGGGCCTTCTCCCATCCTCTCCTCTTCTGTTAAAAATGCGGGTGTTGTCTATAATTCTTTCCGGGTCACCGCAAGTTCAAGTGATTACAAAGAAATCCCATTTTCAATTGCACTTGCTTAACGTATCCTCCATCTTTGGAAAGTAACAGAAAGGGTAGCCAGTCATTGCATCGAATACAAAGCATTGAATGCCAAAAGCATTGAAAAAAAAGCATCGAAAAAAAGCACTGAATGCATTTTTTTCAAAGGTAAAGTTTTTTATTATAATGGGTTTTAAGCGGTAAAAAAATGGGGGTTGGTGGGACCCCCCATTAAAAAAAATGCATTCAATGCTTTTTTTTCATTGCATTTTTTAGATGCTAAGCCATTCGATGCTTTGGCATTCGATGCAAACACTATAAACCACAGAAAGTGCAAGGAACAATGGCCAATGGTGCTCTCGACAGGATCATTGCAATCGTCTGTCTCCGATAATGCCTTCCCAACATTCTCAGGTTTCTCCTAGGTTTGAAACCCCAGGACCCTATCCCTGCTACTCCTAGACTGGCCCCAGGGGCAACCTCCATTATATTCAAGACCCATGGCCACGTCCAATGATCTAATCAGGACTCTTGCCTGCCTGTCTCAAACAAAAGGCCAAGGATGACTGCCCTATGAGACTCCCCCGGTCCTCTAGCCCAAATTCTCTTGTGGTGGTGACCTTCAGGAAGAAGTACTGGGATAAAAGCGGTGGTCGAAGTGGGTTGGGCCGTTAGGAGTGGTGCTACTCTACTTTTTAAATTGAAGTTTTACCATTCATATACTTTTGTTTTAAAAAGAAACCATTCCAGAATGGTTTTGATTTAAAATAAATGTGTAAGAAGAAGTTGAAACTTGCATTTCAGTGCACTGTGGCAAGGGTCACACAGTCAGAGTTACGACGTGTGTTTGTTCGACCCCGGAACCTGTGGGATCAGCCTCAACCTCACATCACAGTGAGCTATCGTGGAACTGCTGGATTACTGTTCTCTATACACCGGGCTGCTTGGGGCAAACCCCATTCTCAAGCCCCATCATAGCCCTGCTCCCGCAGTAATCAGAATGTTTCTTTTGCATTTAAGCAACTTAACATGAAAATACTGAAGGCACAGCTGTACGTGCAGTTAATGGGCAGAGAGGGCTGGCTCTAATCTTTAGAATGCCCCTCAAGGGGTGCGTATAGTGGGTGATTAGAAAGGGGAGGGTGTGCAAAGCGGCGTGCTGTGGGGGACAATTGATAAAGGTAATGGAGGTCATTTAAAAAACATTTAGCATTTTCTTTCAGCGTGCTTCTTTCAGCCTTTACACAGCGGTGGGGGTAGAATGGAGGAAAGGCAGGACCCGGCTATCGAGTTGTGTGAGGGGGCGTGGCAATGGGGTTTGTGGGATTCAGGGGTGGGCAGCATGGAACATAGCGATCACTGGGTAAAACGCAGGGTAACTTACCCCGACTACGCTCCGATCCAAAGAAAATCCCCTCCAGTTTCAGAAGAGACCAATAACTTTCCTTGGTGTTAACATAAGATAACAT
Organism: Ambystoma mexicanum; assembly: GCA_002915635.3. Classification (NCBI taxonomy): domain Eukaryota; kingdom Metazoa; phylum Chordata; class Amphibia; order Caudata; family Ambystomatidae; genus Ambystoma; species Ambystoma mexicanum. The sequence continues at coordinate 1,000,067,654 of CM030325.1, forward strand.
AGTTGCAGGAGAACATAACATAGAAAGTCATATCAAAGCATAGCATAATACACATGCTTTGAGAAGGCTGGGATATGGGCCGACAGTTGGTCATGTGGTATTTCTATGTTGTGTGAGTGTGCTTGAATATCTGTGTGTGTGTGTGTGTGTGTTGCATGTTCCTTTTGACTTAGTGTTGGTATGCCTGCATTGCTTTGCCCTTGCTTTTGTACATGTTTCATATATGTTGGTGCCTTCCTGTGTGTGTGTTTTCAGTGGTTATTATTAAACGTGTCATGCTGTTATATTGTATATGGTATATTTTGTGTGTTTTTACTCATGTGTAGATGCGCTTGCATGTGCTATTTGTGCTGGGTGCACACATACTTACACATGACCCTATATTATGCTTTTGCATCATATTGACCCTCTTTGTGTGTTTCATGTCCCCACTGTGCATTTTGTGCTTCTGTATAAGCACATGCCTGCACTGTGTGTGCTTGTGTGTGTGGTGTGCACCCTGTATAGCCAAACATGCATGTGTGCGTAGTGTGCGCTCATTCTCCTTTCTGTTGTTCTTTGTATATCAGACATATGTCCGTTTAAGATTGTGTAGTGTGTGCTGCTAAGTGTACATTCTGGGTGTGTATCACACACATTTCCATGGGTGTGCTTATATGTGATGCGTGCGCTCGCCCCCTCGTATTTGATTGTGTGTATGTCCAATGTGTGCATGTCCTTATGCGTCTTTTATGATGTGCCCACCATCATGTGCTGTGTGAGCACGTCCTCACATGTTGTTTGCGTGTGCCATATTCGCACTGCTGTTCATCAGTCTCACCGATGAGTGACCCGGTCACTCTTATCGCCTTAATATGTTTTTTTCAGTTTTACACAGAAAAAATCTTTAATCACTCAAAGATACAAAGATAAACTATACAGAATCAGTTATTCCAAATTGCACAGCGATTTGCTGCTATATTATACACATATTTTAAACAAAAACGCAGTACTCTTCTCAATTCTTCATTTTTTTTTGTTGGAACCAATTTATTCAGAAATTACAATAAACATGAACAACTAGAAAACAACACCAATACGTTCAACAATTTTAGTTTTCTCATAACGTACATGAGAAAGACTGTACATGTATGTATGAAGCTAGATAACATTGCTGTGTACAATGCGAGCAATGCCACACCAGCAAAACACACGTGCTGCCAGGTTGACCCCACACTATGCGTTTTCAGGTGTACCTGTTATCTAATCCTGTGATCTGTTAAGAATATGAAAAAGGTGCCCATCAGCTTATTGTACTATCGCACCAATTGCGTTCAACTGCTTCTAATTGCCAGAGTACTTACCTGTCTGTTCTTGGACTGCCGGAAAAAATACACCAATTGGAGATCTGTAAAAAATGTAAATACAGTCTCTCATGAGATTTGAAATAACTGATTGTGTATCATTTATCTTTGTATCTTTAAGTGATTAAAGTTTTTTTCTGTGTAAAAATTGAAAAAAAATATTAAGGGTTTATGTTTTGACCTCGATAAGAGTGAGTCGGTCATTCATCAGTGAGAATGATGAATTGTGATCATTCTTGTTAAATTTCTCTGTAGCGAGAGATGGACCTAGGGCACCTGAAAACAGAGGTGTTGCTAGGGGGGGTCTGAGGGGACTATAGCCCGGGTCTTTTGGTTGTAGCTCCAGATAGAAGCTCACGGGTTACAACTGAAAAGGCTAGCTAGTCTGGAGTCCAGGCAGTTCTGACATTAGCGTAGCACCGGGTCTTTTCCAGACCAGGAAACACCCCTGCCTGCAAACAATTGAATTTTTGAAGGATTTAAGAACATGTTTTGATTTAGAGAGTAACAGTAGTTAGTGCACCCTAGTGAAACCTTCACCATATTTGCATTGCCTCACGTGTGGCAGGTATGTGCGGGAATCTGTACATGGGTGTGACTGTATGTACACACACACACATACATGCCAACCCTCCCGATTTAGGCGAGACTCCAGACTTCTAAGTAAAAAATGTATCTATTTTTCACGTGCTCCCGCCTATCATTCTAGCCCCAATGTATTCCTATGGGGAAATTTACATCTCCCGATTTCCATAACGAAATCTCCCTACGAGGTGCAAAGGAATGTTGGCAGTATGCACAAAGTCGTGCGTGCCTTTGGGAGGAGGTGCTTGAGCAGTAAGTGTTTTTGTACGCTGTATGTGCACACCACCCTTTTGTGTACTTACGTGTGCACATCATCACCTCTGAGTGGAGTGTAGCCACCCCCGTGTGCCTATGTACGCACTGTATGTGCTGCATGAGTGTGGAGAATGGAGGGCGTCCCGTGTGTGTATAAACGTGCATGGACGTCCCCACGCATGCGCACGGAGAGGCGCGCGGCTCTGTGCCGTGTTGCGCATGCGCCGGGCTGCGTGACCTTCAGAGGGGAACAGAAGGAGCCGCTTCCGCCCCAGGCTGTGACTTGTCAGAGAAATGTCCGCCTTTCTTAATAATTTCAATCCGGATGACAGGGGATGGGGCATTTCGCTCGGAACGAACGTACTGTAAAAACTGTCAGAAGGAATATGTCTCAAAACAACATCCTCTCTCTCTCCAACACCCCAGCCTTTCATCGCCCCCCCACACAAAAAAGTGGGTCGTGTCCCCAAATTCCACAGCAATCTTCCTCGGAAACTGGTCAAAACAAAACATCTAAATAAAGTTAATTTAAATGAAATAAAATATTTTTGAGCCAACTCTTAAGAGAGGCGTAACACGAGGTGGCGCGGGTAGGTGACATGGGCATAGCTCTCAACTCACCCGCTTTTGGCGGGTGTCACCCGCCTTACAAAGGGCTGACTCACCCGCCAAGTCTCCTGCACGCCCATTCATTTCAATGGGCGTCTCACCCGCCAGAAGCTAAATCGGGTGATTTCACCCGCCTTTGCGAGACAAATGGTTGAGAGCTATGCATGGGTCACACTTAATCCTGAAAATATGACCTCTTTTAGGATGTTTGTATATCGGATGTATTCGCCTCGTGCTCCCAGCAAAGCCGTCAACTATTGCGCATTCGCGGGTGTGGCTTACTGCTGTTTTAAACATTTATTGTGAAAAGGAGCAAAAACTCCCTGGTAGCAAAAACAGATTTGTAAACCAATTTCTAAAGTGTCACCAAAACATACGTAAAGTTGAAAAGGGGGTGTGGGGCTGTCGTGAGAGGTCAAAGGGGGGTTATACATACATGTCAACCTTCCCTATTTAGGTGAGATACTCTCGATTTTTCAGTGAAAAAATATTCCTATTTCCCTTTCTCCTGCATAAATTAATTCTAAACCCAACGCAAGCCTATGGGAAAATTCATTTCTCCCGCTTTCTGGGACAAATTCTCCCTCCCAGGTGCTTTAGAATGTTGGCATGTATCATACATGCCAGCATTCCGAAGCAGCTGAAAGGGAGATTTCTACAGCGAAATCGGGAGACAACAATTTCGCCATAAAAATGCAATGGGGAAATAATTATTTTAGGCGGGAGAACATGAAAAATAGAAGTATTTATCACTAGAAAATCAGGAGTCTCCCACCTAAATCGGGAGGGTTGGCATGTATAATGTATGGTTATATAAGGGAAAGGATGACACATTGCATGCAAAACATTGAGAGAATACCACAGTCCAGCTTAAAATGTAACTTGAGAACTATTTTCCAATGGTGCATGTGTGAGTGTGTTTCTCATTTCATCATTTGTATAGCGCCTTTCGCCATGGGTATGGTCCAACATGCTATAGGTTGAATTCCCTCGGAGGGACCGAAGTATGGGAAATTTAGGAGGTGCTAGTATGCATGTGTGCGTTCTGCCCGTTAAAGGTTATGAGGGCATGGCCAATTCCCTACTAGACACCCATGTCTGATTGGCATGTCTATGGGTGAAGAGAGGTACAAGAGGACATTCCGTTTTTTATGTAGCTACAGTTTTGAATTTTTTGTCATGAAAGTTAGCTACATTCTTAAGGCAAAAGTTTTGTGCAAAGTGTCATTTGAGTTCTATGTGAAAGCAGATGAGTGCAGGAGTGTGGTTGTGCCGTTGGCTAATACCAAAGCGCAGAGTGGGAGAGGAAAAATGCATTGGTTATAATCAAATGAAAGCCTGGAATTGGTATATTCGGCAAATCCTGAAACATCTGGATTGATATATTATGGTGGGTGCGAGTTTTCCCACAACAACAAAAGCTACAACGTCAGCACAACCTTTTTTAGGACGACCCAGAGAAGAAAGAAGACAAGGCGAGGGAAAAGGCGACACAAGGGTGGAAACCAGAGCAGGATGTCAACAACAAAAGAAAACTTAGTGATTAATCTATCATCCAGGATACTCAATAGAGCAGAGATGGAAGTGTTACAGAAAGGCCTTAGTTTCGTGCCAACGCACAGTACTACATTTTTTGAGACAAAAATAGATCTCTTCAAATTGGTAAGAAAACTCAGACTTAAAGTTTTCTTTGAAGAACTAGAACCGTGACCAATGAAGACCCGAAGGAAGAGATATTATAGGAATTTAAAAAGAAAAGTAACTTTATGCCACCAGTGAACATTCCTTCAATCGATATCTTCCAAAGACAAACTTTGAATGACCTTAAGCAAATATCCTACAAACGTCTGAGATACAGCAGCTTGAAACGTAATGAGTTTGGCATATTAAGGGATCTATTTGGAGATGAGATTACCATAAGACCAGCGGACAAAGGGGGAGCCCTAGTTATTATGAACAGCACAGATTATAACAATGAGTGTGATAGACAACTCAGTGACAATAACACCTACGATAGACTGGATGGGGACCCAACAAGGGAAATCATGCGGCACTTGGAGGAATTACTTGACAAGGCATAAGAGTTCGAGTGGATTAACGAGAAGACCAAAGCGTATTTACTAAATAAACATCCTCAGGTACCAAGTTTTTACATACTCCCAAAGGTACATAAACACCCTACGTTACCACCTGGCAGACCTATAGTGTCTGGCATAGATAGTCTATTACAGCCACTTGGCCAATATATAGGGCCTCATTACACGGAAGGCGGTAATGGTTAATGGTCACCGTTAATCGTAACGGTCACCGTTAACCATTACCGCCTTACTACGAGGTCCCTTAGTGGGTTGGTGCTTTAAAACTTGCTTTTTGCAGGCGTTAAAAACCAACCTGCTAAGCTACCTTGGTGCTAATTACGGCACCGCAAAATTGCGGTGCCGTAATTAGCACCTTCCCCATTCCCATTATGCCCTATGGGGCAAAAATGGGAATGGGGAAGGGCAGTGGTGGAAGGGGGAATTACCGCCCCGCCAACCTTGGAATGGGGCGGTAATTCCCCTTTCCACCAAGGCGGTGCCGTTATTTTACCGGCATGGACCAAGGTGCTAATAGCACCTTGGTCCTCCGCCTTCCTTGTAATGAGGCCCATAGACTTCTTTTTCCAACCCTTAGTACAGAAAACATGTACATATACTAAATATACCACACATTTTCTGAGTCGCCTGAGGGATATTTGCTACATGGAGAATTCAATCATGTTTACGATTGATGTCAAGAGTCTTTATGCGTCTATACGTCATGATATGGGCCAAGAAGCCATTGATTGGTTCCTAATAAATGAAGATGAGATATAGGCAGTAAAATAATTCATCCTAGTGCTACTTGAATTCATCTCAGAGAACTTCCAATATAAGAATACTTTTTTTCTCCAGACATCTGGGACATCGATGGGGCCCTCATGGCTCCTACTTATGCAAACTGCTTCATGCATGAATTCGAGAAAGAACATGTTTTATCACAGGCGGATTTGTAGGACAGCATAGCATTGTGGACAAGGTATATAGATGACATATTTGGCATATGGACAGGGACACCCGAAAAACTACAACAGTTCTTTGTATATCTAAACACGATAGATCCACTGATACAATTTACCCACAAAAGTTCCACAACAGATATCCATTTCCTAGATGTAGCCATACATGTCAAAGAAGGGAGATACAAGACAAACATCTATCGAAAGGAAACAGATCGTAATAATCTTTTACACCGACTTAGTTTCCACCAGCCTAGCCTACTTAGGAATCTACCGTACAGCCAAATGAAATGAGTGAAACGGATTGTGAATGACCCAGTGATATGCGACAGGGAAATTGAGATTATGGGGAGAAAGTTTGAAGCTAGAGTATACAAACAAGAAGAAATCACAGCAGCAAAAGAGCGCTTGTCATCACAGACAATTGGAACACAAATGAAAGACAAACCACAGAAATCAAAAACCCCAATGGTTTTTGTATCGTGCTATTCACTACAAAACAGCCGCATCAAAGTTACCTTACTGAAAAACTGGCAGATACTGAGGAATGACACTAAAGTGGAACATCTATTCAAGGATAATCCAATTTTTGCATACAAAAGGAGCAGAAATGTAAGAGATAGACTCGTGAAAACAAGACCACCGTCACAACCACTAGTAACACAGAGAATGGGGACTTACCCATGTCTACATTGCAGTAACTGAAGTTTCATCATCAGAGGGCGATACGATCAATCACACCCGGACAGGAGAAAAGATTCGGCTAAGGAGTTATGCAACGTGTGACACAACCAACACAATATATGCCATCAAATGCCCCTGTGGTATTTACTACGTTGGACAATCAACAAGGTCAGGGAGGATCCGCTGGAACGAACACAGATCGTGTATGCGGACAAACAACAAGAACTCTGCGGTAGCAAGAAATTGGGAAATGAAAAAATACAACATTAACAAAATTAGGATTCAGCTCCTAGAAGTGGTAAAGCCGAGAGATAAACATGAGGATCTGACTAGAAGGCTGAATCAATGAGAGACCTACTGGATTGACAGACTGGACTCGCTAAAACCAAGCGGGATCAATGAAGAGACAAACTACATATGTTTTCTGTGAAGGGAGCATACTTGGAGATGAAAAACGCCGGACACCCATGGATGTTTCTTGAAGAGATCGCTTGAATCATTTTCTCTGCACATTTTTGAATATACTGTGGGGGTACTTTCCCGTGAGGCACTTTGGTCCAAGCGGGACCCAAGGCAGAAGCGTGTGCTCCTGCCATAACACACCCCACAGTCAAGCAGTCTTTCACAGGACATGTAAATGATTGAAAACTCACATACTAATCCATATTGACAAATAGTAGTGTGACATATTTAATTTAAATATGCATTAAGTTATAGAGACTGTCCAACTACAGAATGAAAGATGCATTCTAATTTTTGCACTCTGATTTTTGCACTGGAGATCTGACTGGGATTGAGGTATGTAGTTTAAATATATAGCGATTTACCCCAATATATAATGAATATGCACTTTAGTTTTCTGATTTTTCTGCTCTAGATACATGAGCTGAACTATAATGAATGCTCTTGACATGTATACGCACATGAGCAATGGGGAGTAGTGTGCAGAAATAGCTAGGAATACATGGTATAATATGTAAGGTGCACGTACCCCTGCATTTTCTTAAAAATAATAGCATTATGTCTGAGGTCACGTCAGCGACGAGAAAGCAAAAGTAACTTCCCTCGCACAACCTGCGCATGCACGGGTTGCTAAGTTACGACAGTCAACATACTTGAAAACCAGCGTCTGACACAGACACTGGTTTTTGGTAGTGAGAGTCACCTCAGAGTACAGAGGGTGAACTAAGGTAAGACAGGGGGGGACAGCTAAGATAGTGGAGCTGATTAGCTACGCACGACTTAGCAATAAGCAAAAGTAAATACATCGTGGTCATTTTAATTTGTTTAAATAATAGGTTGCCATGGTGATTAGAGTAAACGGAGGCTTAACGCTGAGACAACATGTAGGACACAGGCTCTTCCTTTTGAAACACAGGTACAGGCACCTTGAATTAGAGTGATATTGTGGGCTGTTTCAATCCACGCATCCAAGCCCTACAACATCATTGTGCATTACTGACATGGGAAACATCATAATGGCTGCCGGAAAGCATGCTGCTGACCAGAAATTACCAGAAAGTGCGCAGTGAGAACCTGACAGACAGGCTGCCATCTTCTTTTGCCTCTGTCATTGTTAATACAGTAGACCATTGCCAGCCCCATCCTTTGGCTGCCCACAGAACAAGAGCAGACAAAGGAATACAGATCTGTTCAACAATTAATTTCTTGATTGTCAAAATTGCTAAAATCATGGGCATGAAACCACCAAAAAAAATCCAACTTCTGTTGGGTGTTTTACATTACTCTACTGCAGAATCCACATCAATACAATGTTAGCAAGGATCATATGCTATCAAGTAAAATCCCCTTTTTGAAATATATTAATTTAAGGCAGCTGTTAAAAATGAGTGCAATACCAGTGCCCGCCACTGACCGGTGCTAGTGATCTAAATTCTGACAGGAGACTTGTATTTCAGAAGCTAAACAGTGAACCTGAGTTAGCTGGGACTTCAAAGGCTTGCTTGTCCATGAGAAGTCTTCACACCTAGTATTCTCAGCAAGAAGGCAGGAAATTACAACTTCTGTTAATCAAATGGAGAGTGGCACCCTGGACTGATGCCCTGCTAGCAGGAAAAACCAGACAAAGGATGCCTTCAGCTGAATAGGGTATGCTGATTTTGGGTGTGAAATGTCAACACTGCTCTGGGGGAAGGCAAGACATCTGATCTCTGAGTCAAGCCAAGTTTCTAGGGGCGGAGACAAATGACTGTGGATTCAGAGAGTCCAGCAAATATATGTTTGTGAGAATACTGATAACTAACTATACCAACCGGACAAAAATGTACAATTTGGAGATTCTTAAAATGTCAATTTCACTCACAATTTGAGACTAAGCTGGACATTGTGTGATGTTCTGAGACCGAACCCTGCAATTTATTAAAATAACAGACACTGTGGTTATATTAAAAAAATGAAAACTTACTGTAATATGCGCAGAGAGGGGGTGTACCTCCGTGGAAGATTTGATGAAAAACCAATATGGCGAAACCCACTAAAAGCGCAAAATGTTGTCATTTCTGAACCCAAACTCTTAGAAAGATCAGGGTTGAACAGAGAACTGTCTTAAATTAATCTGGGATGTGTACATGCATTCTCAACAACTTGTGTACCTTGGAAACATGTTTGGTTATGAAAAAGTGGGCTCTAAGTAAATGCTAAGGGGAGGGACTTCAGTCAAGCCATAAACATAGCATCACTCTGACTCATTCTCACTACTCCGCTCTCCAGTCAGAGGACAGTAAATCCTTTAACCTATCAGAATCCTTAGTGGGTTGGGCATAGAATGTCAGCCTTCCCACCCACGTTTAAAAGACATTAAAAGAACCACTGAGAACCAGATAGGGACATTCACTTTCCACTCTTTAATCGAGTTCTATGCAGTATGCTACCCGACCATATCCAGAACTTAGACTCCAGATAAACTCCAGAACTTGAAGCAGAGAGGCCTGAACCAAAAGCTGAATCCTTCTCAGCAGGCCTCAGAATCCAGCAACCTAACCAAGCTATTCAACAGCCGGGTGAGATGTTTGATTCTGGCGAGAACCCTGTGCCAGACCCAGACCCGGAAAGCAGAGCTGTATCCAGAACCCGTCAGACCCAGACCAGACCGCTGTGCCGTGCCAATAGCAGACCAGAGGCCACGCTGTGAGCAGAACCAGTGCCACAGACCGTCCGGTGGCGGGAGTGCAGTCCCAGGCCCATTCCAGTCCAAAACTAGGAGTGAGTATCCAGCCAAGAACTGTGCATATTCATCTCTTAGTCTAAAGTAATCTCATCTCATCCATTTCAACCTATTTAGAACTGCATAGAAATTGTGTGTCCATTCTGTGATTTCAAAGCTGCAAAAGTGTCATCTGTCATTCTGAAATCTGGACTTCATTTCTGAATATCTACCTCCATAAAAATGTCTGGATCTTTTGAGCCGTATGTCCTAGAAGCGTGATCTAACTGTCATTTTAAAGCTAAGAAGCTAAGCTTTCCAACAGTTATTCCGTAAACGCGATCGACGCACTCGGATAAAGTGCAGCGAATTGCAATTTGACTAAATTTCACTACTTGTAAACTTGTAAAAATAGCTGCTTCTTGCTTTCCACTGCTGAAATTCGTTTTCACTCTGATAATCATTCCTGAATCATTGCTAGTATTGACCTGAACTAATTCAAAGTAGCTATCAAATACCCTGAATCTCCTATAGGGAATTAAAATCATTTTTAACATAATTTTCACTTCATTGCAACCATATTTAAAAGTATTTGGCCTGTCTTTTAAAATCATCCCTGTTTCTCTAAGCTTACTGGGGGGAACGGGAACTGAACTGCTTCTGATTTTATTCCTGAAAACCTGTGTGCCCTCATTTCCATCTCTTCATATTGCATATGGGGGGAGTGAGTTGTCACAAGGCAAAAAGTGATTAGATTATCTCTTGTTGAAACCATATCCCGTTTATTTCTGTGCTTCATTCTTTCCATCATTGCTTTTCCTTGAAACCATACAAAGTATTCTCTGCTACCTTATCCTTTCTATACCAACTCCTAAGTAATTAAGGAATTGTGCTACTGTAATATTATCCATTGTTGATCACTGTTCATACTCATAAGTGTGCTATCAAATATTAATTTATTCATAAAAGTGTGATATATATATATATTGTTTAATTTTTCAAATAAATCTTTTAATTTGCAAAACAAACCTACTTCTTGGCTCAGTGAGGTCAGGGGGATTCAAAGAGAGTGGCGTTATAGAAGGGTTTTTCATCCAGATTTAAGAACTTGACATAAAAATATATAAATAAGGGCTTCCATTGGGCATCCCAGACTAGGCATTGACTTAGTTGGATTGCTGAATTGAAGTCACTTACAGAGTGGGGGCTCGGAGCCGGGGATTCTGGATTAGGTCTACCACTTGTGGAGCTTAATGCAGCAGTGTGCTAACTGACAGGATACAAAAATCCTGTTGGATCACCACGCTGTGTTACGCTGTAAAAGCACTCCTCAAAGGAACGCTCTAAGGAAACGGTCTGTTTTGCAAAATAAAATACTAACTTCTATAAGTCAGGAAGAAAATTAATTTCCAGAATGACGACACTGGTAGACATCAAAATAGCAAGAGAGCACCTCTCACATAAGCTATTTGTGAGAGGTGAGTGGACTCAGCAGGACCAGACGGTGTGGTTGCAGGCAATCGCACCCCAGATCACTGAAACAGTGTCAGATAAATGGAGAGATCAGGGTCCCTTACATGTGGCCCTGAGTGAACTATATATGGCCCCTAAAGCCAAAGATGAGCACGACAAGATTGCCAGTATAGCGGCATATTTATATTTATATATGGGAGCCATACAGGACAAATGTGCTGAAGGCCAAGGTCTGGCAAATAGGCAACTGATGGCATTAGAGAAGGCCCAATCTGACCTGGACTCTTCTGAACAGAGGCTGCACAGGAGCCAGGAGTACGAAAAGGATAGTAGACAGTATCTCATTAAAATAAAAGAGGATATGGGTATCCTGCAAAGGAAAAGGCAGTCCAGGATACCAGATTTCTGGCCTTGCAGAAGGAGTACCAAGAAGGTTTGGACTCCCTACTGCAGAGCCAGAAAAAGCTGGAGCAACAACTGGACTTCAACAGGGCATGCACAGAGCAGGTAGTCACCCTGCAAAGCCACCTAGATAGGGAAAAGGCAGAGAACAATAAACTGATTTTGAAAGACCTGGATACCCAGGCAGAGTTTGATGAGGAGCGCCAGAGAGCTGGTGCCCTTCAAAGGCAGAGGGACGACCTGGCGGCACAGATGCAGGCTCTTACTCAGGAAGGGGATACTTTAGGCCAGGAAGTCTGCCACTTAAAAAAGAAAATTGAAGAAAATCACCAGGCCCTCCAGGGACTGGGTGACCTCCAAAAAGAGCATCAGAACTTGTTAGAGCACACCAGGAGGGTGGAAGATGCTCTGGCAAGAAAGGAGCAGGCCAGTAGGGACGGTACTCAGGGGGTAACCCTCCTGCAGCAAAGACTGGCCCAGTATCCAAGATTAACCAGGAAGCACAGAAAGAGAATGAGGCTCTCTGCCAGTACAATGATAGGCTCCAGCAACAGGTAGCCATGCAGGAGAGACTGATATAGTCTAGTAAGGCCTTGATTGAGGAACTGAAAGCACAAGCTCTTGCATGGCAACAAGGAGCAGGGGCTGACAGAGATGAGGTTCGCTGGGAAAGGGAAACACCTGAGCATAACCTCAGGAGCCCTAGTACCAGAGGCCTCCATCTCTCCCAGTGCTTGGACTCTGCCACCCCCATGTCCAAGAGTAGGCCCTATAAGGGCATTCTGAAAACCTCTGCCCAGTTTAGGTCCGTGGGGGGTACCCATCAAATCCTGGCAGCAAGGAGGAATCTGAAGACTCCTCTGAACTCACAGGACACAGGAGACCAGGTCCCCACATTCTGCCAGCCATTCCCAGGCTCACAGAATCCGGGAAAACCTGGAAGATCAGACGGGCACCTCTGGGAGCAGTGCTTCTAAGTCAGAGGATGAATGGACCAGGGTTACTCGAACCAAGAAGGCCAATAAGGCAAAAAGGGCCTTGCTTAAGGACCCCTTAAAACAGATTAAGGCAATCAGGAGTGTCATCACGCCTTATCACAAGAACGCCAAGTATTCTGTGTGGGAACACTTGGAGTTCTTTGAGCAAATGATGAAGACTTTCCATTTGAAAGACAGCAGTAGCTGCATGCAGTACGTCAAATGGACATTCTCCCCAGAATACTTCAGTTTCTTGGCGGGGCTGGAGGAACAAAACCATTCAAGATGGTCCACATATAGGGAGGCCATCTTGAAACATTTTTCTGTTCACCAGAATCCCCAAGAGGCTCGCAAGGCAGCCTACAATTTGCAATGTGGGGAGGATCAGGCCCCACAAGAAATTGTGCAGGAATTGAAGCGTGCCTTTGCGCAGACTACCCCTTTGCGCAGACTACCAAAAGGGGGCGCAGGGACAGCAAAGAATTTGTTAACACTTTTTTCCATGCCTTGCCCAAATACATCATGACCCAGCTAGTGAGAGATTTTCATGAGAAAAGGTCACTAGACTGGGTTATTGAACAGGCCACCCGAATCTCTGAGGTACAGAAGCCCATAGAAAATAAAAGTAATGCTCAGAAAAACCCCAAACCGACCAGCACCCCTGCTCCTGCTAAGGTGGCAGAGGTAAAGGTTGCCCCCATTTTGGATTTGGATATGGGGGGGCCTAAAAACTTGCCTGCACAGAATAATTCCAAGCCCAGAAGGCCCTTGGGCCAGTCACAGACAGGGAGCCAAGGAGGTAGTCCCACAAATGGGGTCGCTCACTCCCCTGACTATGTAAGTCCCCGATACAAGGGAAACCGACACATCCTGGGTTATGTGTGGACTCCTCCAGCCCAAGGGTGGGGATCCAGCCAAGCACATAACCCAGGGAACTTCCCTCCTAACTTCTCACAGGAAGGCAGAAATTCCCCAAATCCTGGGCAGAACGTTTTCCCCAGGTATCCACCCAACTTCCAGCCCCAAAATCATCCATCCTTCTTTCCCCAATTCCCTGAGCCCAGACAACCTAATCCAGGAGAGAGGAGGCCAAGGGTGGAGGGGTACCCAAATCTTCTCAACCCGGGGTACTACCAGAGAAGGGATAGCTACCCTTCCCGGGATCAGCCCAGGGGAAAACAGAACCCCGTATCAGCCTGAGCGGGTTTCACAGTTAGAGCGCCAGGTCCAAAATATGGCACAGGATCTGGGTCGCATGCTGAGGGTGCAGCAGAACCCTCAGATGGGCATGCCGGCGCAGAATGCCCCAAACTCTGGACCTGGTGCTCCAGAACAATGACGGGGGCAGCACCCCGATAACCCACCGGTTCCCAGGGAGGAGGCACAAGGGGAAGGGGGGTGTAAAGCCTTGGAGGAAGCTTCCTTCCCCACTTGTAAACAGCCCCTGGAAACCCAGGAACCGGAAACAAAATCTCCTACCCCTGAAAGTCTGCCACCCAAGGAGCAGAGAGGAGGTAGGAGAAACAAAGGACCCAAACAGACCCACTTTGTGGAGGAGGTACAGATCTTCCAATTTGAGGGAGAGGGATCCTCAGAGGATCCTGGGAAAAGGATCTTCTCCTTCAGAGATGGGGAAACTCCTCCCAAAGAAAAATGGGTCCCAAGGGATTCACAGACAGACTGGGTAGATGTGGGGACTGAGCTAGCAGCCGCCATCATCTCATCCCAGAACCAACAGCATCAAAATCCCCTGGTTCAAACCCATTCTGGTGACTGCCTCCAAAAAGGGGGGGGCGGCCCAGAACCGGAACCAGGGGAACCCACAACGTCTCCCATTTCTAGTTGCCAACTTTTTCTTTCAGATTCCCAAGACTCTTCACAGAATTCTGCCCAAATCTCTTCTCTTTCCTTGTCCAAAACCAGAAAATTGGCCCACCAGTTGTCCAAAAATGTGCATTATCTGTGCCCCCTTGAGGAGAAGGAGGGAAGATACTATGCCCCGGTACAAGTACAGGGGCAGGGTACAATTTTGGCACTGGTGGACACTGGATCCCAAGCTACCCTTCTGTCCAGAAAGGCCTTTGATGAACTAAATGCAGGGAGGGGGGAGAATTACCAAATTCCTCTCACCTCCTTCCTGGACAACTTCAGAACTTTGACGGGAAGGAAATTCCCGTCGAGGGGACTGCAGATCTGGACATTAAAATTGGGCGACACAAGGTGAAACACCCGGTCATAGTAGTGACTCCAGAGGGCACCCCTTGTTTACTAGGGAATGACCTCCTGAGAAGGTTGTCACCCCTAATAGATTGCGTAAACAAGGTCCTCTGGACCCAGACTAGCCGACCAATAAAATTAAAACAGAGTGTCAACCATGTTAGTTTAAACGGCACATGCCACATGGTTGAACAAAAATCTGACCAAGTAGAATTTCACTTCCAGAACAACCAAATTCCAGACGTGACAGTAATAGCAGTAGGACAACAGACTGGTGATGGGGGTCCTCTCTATTTCTGAAAATCAACCTTCCTTCCAGTTTAAGGTGGTATTCCACACTGGAAGGAAACACTCTGAAATTCTTTACCAATCCACAATCAGACATTCCCACTCCAATAGTCCAGAAAGATGTGAAATCAGCTCAGAGCCTGGCTGATATTCAGCAAATTGGAGAGCAGTTGTTCATCCCTGTTCAGTTAAATGATGGGAAGGACTCTGTTCTCGCCCGAGTGTGTGGTGAACAACGGTAAGAGCTTCATCAGCGAAGCCATGTTCCGCCAACTCCCAAAAGATCCAGCCATTCCCACATTCAAACTGATAGACAAATGGGAAATGGATCTGGAAACACCCAATTCCAAACATCTCCTGCCAAGCAGGTGTATGCTCAAAATCTCCATTGGCAACAAGAGCATAGTCCATAATTGTTGGGTCGTGCGAGACGTCACTGCCGCCTTTTACTTAGGCAGTGACATTCTCAATCGCTTTGCCATTAGTTTGGACCTAATAAACTTCAAAGCTTGGTCCCGATTAGCGGATAATCCCATGGGCTTTGATGATCCAGAAAAAGCATTTAGGTCAGCTCAATTGCTACCTTATGCAGTTGAAATTCAGATTAAAGAGGAAGTCACCATCCCAGAAAGGACCCGACAATTCTCCCTGGAAGTGAAAGTTAAAAGAGGACAAAAATTGAAAAACCCTGATGCTTATATTCATCTAAATGCTTCTCTCCAACAGCAAGGGTTGGGGGTAAACCCAACACCATTAGTCAACATAGAACATGACACCATTCCAATAGAGGTGGATAACAGCGACTTAAAGAGTATTACTCTAGCCGCAGGCACCATTATTGGAATGGCGGTTGATGACCGACATTTTTCCATTGATTTAGGAAATGAACTGTTAGGACCAATCCCCAAGGACTGTTTTGACAGTGACAGTGATGACAATACAACACCAGACAGGATCTTTACCCGGCATGGGGGGAACTTCCTGGTGTACACTTCCTGCCCTTATGGTAAGGAAGATGTGACTTGTGACTTCAGAGGGAATGAGGTGATTTTCCAGGTCCATGAGGGCTGCCTTTCCCACCTGAAGCCTCCGGTCCAAATCAGCACTCTGACCAGGGACTTCTCCACCCAGCTGGAGGAGGCGCTGAGATAGCGCAAACCAGAAGTCTTTCCAGGCTTCAGGCAGATGGTTGAAGAGAGAGTCAACCTAGCTGATGCCTGTGTGACTCTGGAGCAGAAGCAAAAGTTGAAACAAGTTTTCTTGGATTTTCAAGATCTCTTTGCGGTAGACTCATATGACTGTGGTCGCACCGACATCCACACAACAACAATTCCCACGGACCCTGGCATGACTCCAGTGTTTGTGAAGCAATATCGCTTGCCTCTCGCATCCATGGAGTCCCTTACTGAAATAATTAAGAACCTTGAGTCCCGGGGGATAATCCGTCCAGTCCACAGCACCTTCAATAATCCGGTGCTGGGAATATTGAAGCCAAACGGCCAGTGGAGACTCTGCGCCGACCTTAGGGAGCTCAACAAACGGGTCCATACTTCCCGATGGCCTCTTCCCTACATTGACCAAGGGCTGGCCCAGATCCAGGGGTCACAGGTATTCACTGCAATAGACCTGACCAATGGATACTGGACTGTGCCTGTCAGTAGGGAGGACCAATACAAACTGGCTTTTACCTTTGGGGGCCAGCAGTACACATGGACCCGGACTCCCTTCGGATATCTCAACTCCGGCAATGAATTCAACATTTTCCTACACAAGGCCATGCCCGACCTGGGTGCGAGGGGTAACCTGGCTTATGTAGATGATGTCCTCATCAAAAGTTCATCTGTGGAGGAACACATAGCGGAGATCCGTTATGTTCTGACACAGTTGAGGGCCGCCGGAGCAAAACTTTCCTTTCAGAAAGCACAGTGGTGTAGAACCCGTGTTAATTTCTTGGGGCATGAGATTACTCCTCAGGGTCTCTGTCCCCAGGAAAAGAAAGTGGAAGCACTTCAGAAACTAAAGACCCCACAACTCTGCGGGAACTAAGGAGCCTCCTTGGACTGACTAATTACAGCAGAAAGTTCATTGAGGGCTACGCAGAGATCACCAGACCCCTGATTCATCTCTTGAAGGGGGGGGGTCAAGTGGGAATGGGGTCCAGAACAATCCGAGGCAGTAAGACAACTCAAAGAAGCCTCTCACAAGCGCCTTGCCTAGCTTACCCTGTCAGAAACAAGGAGTTCTTCCTGGAGACAGGGTTCTCTAATACATGCTTGACGGCAGTATTATACCAAAAGCATGACAAGGTCAATAAAGTAATCTCCTATGCGAGCAAAACTTTATCCTCTGTGGAGGAAAAATTCAACGATTGTGAGAAGGCACTCCTGGCAACGGTGTGGGCATTGAAGAATTACCGCCCGTTTATCCAGGGGGAACACATCATAGTGGAGACTCCACACCAGCCTCTGCAATATCTCCAAAGTGACAAAATCCGGGCCGGAAATGTGAGTAATTCCCGAATTACTTCCTGGATTCTGTCAATGCAAGGCTTTCCTGTGGAGGTCAGATATGGCCAAAACAAGAAGAGTCCCCTCGCGCAAGGTCTGGCTGACTTGCATGATTGTGCCAGAGAAAACTGTCTCGAGGACGAAAGTCTAAAAATCAAGGACAACATGGAGGCATACCTTAATTCCCCACACAAAGTCTTTGAAGAAGACAAGTGTGAGGGAATGCCCACTGTCTATGTGGATGGATGCTCTTACCATGTTGACAACACAGGGGAAAAAGAACTTGTGGCCGGCGTAGGGAATGCATGGGTGAATGAGTCCCAGAACCCTCCGCTGGGTACAAAGATTGGTCCCCGAAGTAGTCAGGTGGCAGAGTTGATGGCTGTGCATCAAGCCATCCTCACTGCTGTCCAACATCAACTCCACAAACTGGTCATAATCACAGATTTGGATTATGTACGGAAGGGTTCGTGGAGCACCTGGTTAATTGAAAAACCAGAGGCATGTTATGTGCTAATAACAAACCCTTGAAACATGGGAAGTTAATCAAAATATTGATGATCTGGTCACCTCGAATGGATGACCATCTACTGGAAAAAGATCAAGGGTCATTCCAAAGTAGAGGACCAGACAAAACTGGAAATGACTTAGCTGATCAGCTGGCCAAAACCGGGGCCATCCAAGGGATCTAATAGAAATTGAGTCCCTGTTGGGGGAAATCCAGGTCACTGCTATCACTAGGTCCCAGACAAATGCTCACAATGATCTTTCAACTGCACAATGGAGTAAGGAGACCCCAGATGCTGATTTGATTACAGCTCAGAAGGGGATCCAATAATTGGTAAGTTTTACCAACACATTGAGGACCCTGAGAACTTTCCCCTGATGGATACCGATTACATTGGAGAAGACTAAGAGTGTTGATGAAATGTCCAAAAATGTTCCGAATCCAAGACGGTTTGTTGGTAAGGAAATCCCAAGCTGGCCATGATCAGTGGGTGGTTCCTACCTCATTCCGAAGCCTGATGTTAAGTCACGCCCATGATGCGGCCACCGCCGGTCATAGGGGGTTTCATACAACACTTGAAATCTTAAGAGAGGTTGCATACTGGCCACACATGGGGCAGGACCTCGACCAATACTTGAAGGGGTGTCTTGTGTGTGCACAATTTCAGCCAACATCCCTCACACACCGTGCGCCTCTCCAAAAGAGGGGGATGACACTGCCATGGTCAGATTTGCAAGTCGACTACATAGGCCGTGATTCGCTCCTCTAGGGAAATAAGTACATGTTGACTGTGACATGCTTATTTACTAAATGGGTGGAATGTCTCCCGGCCCCAAACTGCAAGGCAGAAACAGCAGCTGCCCTGATGATCAACCACATCTTTTCGCTTTTGGACTACCCCAAAGGATTGAGTCAGACAGAGGTAGCCATTTCACCAGCGAAGTAATGACAAAGATGTGGGAGATACTGGGGTTAAAAGGAAGCTACACATTGCTTACCGCCAGCTTCTTCTGGTGCAGTAGAACGTTACAACAAACCATTGTGAGCATCTTAAAAAGTTTGTGGCAGATTCTGGGCCAAGTGGGATATCCGATTAACCTCTTGTCCTAATGGCCATCAGATCTACCCCTTCATCTGCAACTAAAATGTCACCATTTGAGCTGATGACTGGACGCAGGATGGTGCTTCCCAGCATTTGCTCTACAGGACCCAAGAGCAACATTGATCAATGCCTCCACAACTCATGAGTATGTTGAGAATTTAAGGAAACACCTTCAACATGCTTTTGCCTATGCTCAGCGAAATCTAGAAAGATCAGCCGATAGCATGAAGACCCACTATGACCTGAAGACCACCAGAAAGAATACAATGTAGGAGACCGGGTTTATCTGTACAATTTCCAAAGGAACCAGGCCAAACAGCGGAAATTTCTGCCTACCTGGAAGGGACCTTTTGAAATTGTAGACAAGATCTCACCAGTCGCCTACAAGATCCGCATCTCCAAAGGCAGTTTGGCGGAAGGGGAAGACAAGTGGGTCCATATTAATCAGCTAAAGTGTTGCCATCCCAGGCACACTCTGCAGCAACTGGAGGAGTCCTCTGCAATCCCAGAGGGGGCCGCTCCAGATTAATACATTTCCAACCCTAAAATATCCCACATATAGTGTATGAAATACCATAATAAGAATGAAATGTCTCCTGATTAAAGTGTGAAATACTATAATAAGAATGCAAATGTCTCCTGATTTAAAAAAATGTATATGTTCACCCCGCTACATTAATAGTGGTGGGGAAATGTCTACGAATATGTTTCTGCCACTTTTGCTTTGTCATCCTAGGAGAGATAAGCCATGGAGACTGACCAAGGAGGACGACCCGGGGACCGGGAGCAAAGATCCGAGAGGCCCGGGGTACCGCCCAATACTCCCATCAGGACCGGCGAGGAGAACCGATTGATCCACCCTGATGGAGGAAAAGATACCGAACTTTGCCATCTGCGGAATCAGAAGAAGATGAGGCGAACATCCCAGTCTTGCGAGTTCCATTGATGGAAAAGAATGGCCATCGCAAGAGGGGGGCTTGTGGGATGTTTCAATCCACGCATCCAAGCCCTACAACATCATTGTGCATTACTGACATGGGAAACATCATAATGGCCGCCGGAAAGCATGCTGCTGGCCAGAAATCACCAGAAAGTGCGCAGTGAGAACCTGACAGACAGGCTGCCATCTTCTTTTGCCTCTGTCAGTGTTAATACAGGAGACCATTGCCACCCCATCCTTTGGCTGCCCACAGAACAAAAGCAGACAAAGGAATACAGAGCTGTTCAACAATTCATTTTCTTGATTGTCAAAATTGCTAAAATCATGGGCATGAAACCACCAAAAAAATCCAACTTCTGGTTGGGTGTTCTACATTACTCTACTACTCTACTGCAGAATCCACATCAATACAATGTTAGCAAGGATCATATGCTATCAAGTAAAATCCCCTTTTGAAATGTATTAATTTAAGGCAGCTGTCAAAAATGGGTGCAATACCGGTGCCCGCCACTGACCGGCGCTAGCGATCTAAATTCTGACAGGAGACTTGTATTTCAGGAGCTAAACAGTGAACCTGAGTTAGCTGGGACTTCAAAGGCTTGCTTGTCCATGAGAAGTCTTCACACCTAGTATTCTCAGCAAGAAGGCAGGAAATCACGTGTTTCTGTTAATCAAATGGAGAGTGGCACCCTGGACTGATGCCCTGCTAGCAGGAAAACCAGACAAAGGATTCCTTCAGCTGAATAGGGTATGCTGATTTTGGGTGTGAAACTGTCAACACTGCTCTGGGGAAGGCAAGACATCTGATCTCTGAGTCAAGCCAAGTTTCTAGGGGCGGAGACAAACGACTGTGGATTCAGAGAGTCCAGCAAATATATGTTTTGTGAGAATACTGATAACTAATTATACCAAGCGGACAAAAATGTACAATTTGGAGATTCTTAA